>JAVSBS010010185.1:99886-132506 GCA_033124195.1 Coracias cyanogaster | reverse complement strand
ACCTGGTCTAGTGGGAGGTGTCCCTGCCATGGCAGGGGGTTGGAACTAGATGATCTTTGAGGTTCCTTCCAACCCAACCCATTCTATGATCCTATGAAATATTTATAGCAAGTTGAAACATTATCAGTTGAATATAAAAACTAAGGAAGATTCTTATCAGCAAGTCTCTTGCTTTATTTTTCCACCTAGAATCATGAGACCAAACAGCCCATCATTTAAAATGAAACTCTGTTCATTTAACAAGATTATGAGATACAATTACCTACGGCAGCTGGAGATCAAGGGACTTACAAGTCAATGTATAACGAGCAAACCTTTCTCCCCCTCCTCTCATGCCCCAAATGGATCTTCTCACTGTGAAGCCGGGGCAATGACCCACTACTAGGAGCTGGAGCTCAGGACACTTTGCCTTCAGCTACTGGAGAAGTTTAACCTGCACTTAGCATCTGCAAGTGACACTCTAAAGATGTTTTGTTTTACTGAAAAGATCTGCCTGTATGTGACTGTATTTTCTACGGAACCATTTTATTTTTCTGATTGTGGACAAAAGAGAATGGAAATGGACAATCAGGGGTTATGTGAAACGTTGTCACTGGACCTTGCTCATCAGAATTCATGTGTTCAAGCTCAGAAATTCCAGCAGGAACAAGAAGATCCCTCTGCAGAAGGCGAGGAAGTGAATCTGATGGCTGCAGAGCAATCAACAGCGGCCTCCCTGAAACAGGGCTAGCTAAAAGAAGAGGCTTAAAATAAGCAGCAGGTCACTTTTCAGGGAGAAATCAAGACTCCATTTGTACTGGAAACTTGTAATTGTACTGGGCTCTTGGCTGTTAAAAAAAAAAAAAGTAAAACCCCCCTCAACCCTGCAGGCCCAGCTCCAGCATTTATTGCTGCCTTATGTGCCATGATTTTGACTTTTACAGCAAGGCAGCAGCTGTTACGTGCGTGAAGTCAAAACCACCGTCCACATTATTCAGACAAAGCTGCAGGTGGGATCTGAGACTTCTTCCCACTGAACTTCTGCCAAGCTTCCCTCCTCCGACACTTTATTCTTCTCAAAATATTTATTTTTCATATGACTGCCTAAAATACCAGGGTGGAATTCACAAATTAAGCGCTGCCGATGACAGACTATTTCAATTTGGGCTTATTTGGTCTCCATTTGGAACTCTGGGGCTCCACAAAGCATTTTGCAGGGAGAAAGTTGGTTTTGAAGAACATAAAAGATACCAGGCTTTTAATTCCATGCTTTCCAGTGCCTTCTAGTTGCATTGTAAGACAAACTTGCTCTCTGTTTAATGATAGTCACCTACAGAAGATGCTGTCTAAGGAGCTACCAAAGAAAATACACTGTCTGGCAAAAGCCTAGAAGCAGTAGAAGCTAACTAAAATCTGCCCAGTGTGTCTACACGTAAAAGACCAAAATCTACCTTCAAGCATCGTGTGGTAGGAACCCAATATTCCTTAAGACAAGAAGTGCTGCAAGTGTTCGACCCTTCCCAGCAAAGCAGGCTGCACAGTCAAGAGAAACTCTAAAGACTTTGCAGAAAACAGAGTTATAAAAGCCAAAGAACCCAGCAAAAAAATAAGTAGCTTTGTTTCAGTAGAGTACCAGACTCTGTCACTTGGAATGCGCAATATGGAAATGCTCGCTGCCTACGGCAATCAATATGCTTTCAATATTTCCGTCCAAGTTCCTCGCCTAGTCTTTAAATTGCACAGCTCATAAGCAGAGTATCTCCAGTAACAATTCCTTTCATGTCGTGCCAGCTGGGTGACACAATGGAAAAATGCCATATGGCCACTTCAGGAAAAGTCAAGCATTCGCAGGGTTTCCACAGCAGGAAAGAGTTAGCAGCCCAATATCAATCCTGCTCCAAACCAGTCCCACAGCAGGCCCAGCAGCCCTCTGAGGAAAACCACACGACACAGCGCGGGCACTTCGGGGAGAAAGTGCCCAGAGGCAGGCAGCATGACCACCTTCTCCAGCCTGCTTCCCAAGGGAGAGCCGTAGCATCCTTCTGACGCTACAACCTGGACTGATGGGCTGAGGTCAACTGGATGAGCTTCAACGAGGCCAAGGGCTGAGTCCTGCACTTGGGTCACAACAACCCCCCCGCAACGCTGCAGGCTGGGGAAAGTGTGGCAGGAAACTGCCTGGTGGAAAAGGACCTGGGGGTGCTGATAAGACAACCAGTCAAATATGAGCCAGCACGTGCCCAGGTGGCCAAGGCCATGAGCATCCCGGCTTGTACCAGCCCCCGCAGGGCTATGGAAGCGATCATCCCCCCTGGACTGGTGAGGCCACACCTCAAATACCATGTTCAGTTTTGGGCACCTCAATACGAGACATTGAGAGGCTGGAGTGATCCAGAGAAAGGCAACAAAGCTGGGAAAGAGCCTGGAGAACAAGTATGATGAGGAGCAGCTGAGGGACCTGGGGGTGTTTAGTCTGCAGTAAAGAAGGCTCAGAGGAGACCTTCTCGCTCTCTACAACTACCTGAAAGGAGGTTGTAGAGGGGTGGGTGCTGGTCTCTTCTCACAAGTAACAAGTGAAAGGACAAGAGGAAACTGCCTCAAGTTGTGCCAGGGGAGCTTTAGGTTGGACACGAGGAACAATTTTTTTCACTGAAAGGGTTGTCAGGCCCTGGCCCAGGCTGCCCAGGGCAGTGGTGGAGTCCCCATCCCTGGAGGGGTTTCAGAGCTGTGGAGATGTGCTGCTGAGGGACATGGGTTAGCAGTGGACTTGGTAGAGTAGGGTTATGGTTGGAATGGATGATCTTAAAAGTCTTTTCCAACCTAAACGATTCTATAATCCCTTACAAGGTAAGTCCTCTAAAGAGCACCAGGGACCTCAGCAGACACGGACAACTGGGAAATGAAGGCTGGCCATCTACGCCCCACCATTTGATCCCAGGCTGCTGAACACTGGAAGCCTCATGGTTCAAACCATCCCAGTGACATGGCAGTGACGGCTCTGTACAGAAGGAAATCAAGAAGTAGTTCCCCAAAGACTTGCTCACTCTTTGGCTCCAGTACACATTGCTGGCTGCTACGTCTGGGCAGGAAAGGGTGACCCAACTCCTCTGGGCAATTAGGGAACAACCCTGATCCATCCAGCCTCTCCTTCAACCATAGAAAAGTGGAAGGAGATCAGAAATACGTCATTTAAAAACTCACAGAGGGTTCCTGTTGCGCTATGATTGCGCACATCTCCTCACTGGGAAGTGATCAACGCGGGAGCAGATTTCTTGGTGACATTTAAGAAGGGGGGGAAAGGAAAAGGAGGAGGACTGACACAAGGCAGTGTACGCCTCTGCACATGCCTCACGCTGTCACTGGAGTGGAAAACACATCCACAACCATTAATTAACACTCAGAGGAAGGGGAAAGCGACTTTAACATGTGTCCCTAGCCCCAAGCAGAGAGATGCCCTGTGATGGCCCATCTGCTCCTCCTGCCCTAGCTCCACCCTCAGAGTATCTAATTCCAATCCTTCCCAAATCGGAGCTAACCACCCACCACCCTTCCCGAGCCCACAACCCAAGTTTACCTCCAACTACAAACCATCCATCCTGCTAATTCTGCTCTAATCTCACATTCATCCAGAATTTAAACCTCATGCCCCCAATGTTGAAATCTCTGCCATCCCACCCCCTCCACCACCTGTCCCAGGTGACCGCACCACCTGCCTGCAGACACAATAGCTTCAGCTTTTGTTTCTAGCAGGAGATTTCAGAATCCCAAGGAGAAGCTGCATTTTCAGTAGTCTGCCCAGCAGAACCCCCACGATGGAGACACAAGGGAAATAAAAGAAGAAGAAGGAGATTTGAAGACACATGGCAGCACAGTTAAAACAGCAACGGTTTAGAGGAGTAAATCTTCCACAAGCTTCTGAAAAGGCCTGAATGTGCTCCCAACAATCCCATACCATGTGTCAAGCAAGACAAAGAGAGCGGCCTGGGTGGATGTCTTGGAGAACACCATCCTCAGGACCAAGATAAAAGCCAGGAAGCGGATGCAGCTCATACTTCCACATGGCTGGTGAGAGGCTGAGGAGGACTTTGCAAATTCTGCACATCAACACGGATCACAAAGTTTTGCAGCTGAATTTCACTCACTGTGTATTCTGCATGTTTTTTCCCATACCATTTCATCCACTTTCTGAACTCTCTGTCCATCGTCTAGAAGAGAGAGGAAAAACAAAACCACCTGTTAGGACACCTTGTGTTACTTGTGACATGGCAGTAAAAGGAGATGCAGCTTTGACAGCGTTCATTGACCCCCAAGACCTTTCGGTTGGTTGAGTTGGGGGGTTTTTTTTGCCATTAACACTCCAAGGATATGCAGACAGACAACTATGGCAGTTTAGTTTCCTTAAAAACTCCTTTGCTTCATCAGGACTAAGTCAAGAGCCGGCATCTTCTCTCCCCACTTTGCATCAAAGTTACTTTATAAGCAAGACAACCTGAGAGGACACTGCTCAGCACTAAAACTGGCACAACCTTAAGTAGCTACTACCTTGTGGTATGTACTTGCAGAGCAAGGGGGTGGCCCAGAACGCAGCCCAGCCAGCAAAGGAGCAAACAGGGTGAGGACAGGCCTGCTTGGGTGAAGGAGAGAGCAGAGAGCGGCACAATAAGCACTGCAACAGCAAACAGGAGGAGCACCGCGCTGGTGGAGCGACCAGAAGAATGCTGCAGAGGATGGAAGGCTGCTACAACCCAGCTCGCTGGCTGGCACCAGTTTTCCACTGCCCAAATAGAGGAGGAAGGAACCAAAACCTCCACAGATCAGGATAGCTTGGTGCCTTGGCACCTCCACATTCCCCAGACATTGTCCCCATCTGTACCAATGGACAACGTGTAGTGCGGGTCATCAGTTCAGAGCGGCAGTGAGGGTCCAGCTACACCTCTACAACCCACCTGAAAATGAAATTCAAGTCTCTTCAAAGACTGAAAAAAAACCCCTGACCTTTAGGATTTAACTCCACATATGGAAGAGCCCACATTTGGAGGTAGCAGGGAAAGGAGGGAATGAGAGAAGCAGAGCAGGAATTCTGGCTTCACTGACAGCCTGGAGATGGTGGAGGTCTCCTTCAGCAGGCCAATAAAACAGAGGGTGTTGACAGATGTCTTTTACAATTCCTTACATTTCAAAAGCATGCCAAAGCTTAGTAGGACAACTTACAAAAATCCTCAGTGTTTTCATAGGCTGTATGAACTTACATTTTAGGGTTTTTTTAAAGACAACTTCACTAGAACAGATCCATAACATTACTCCTCTTTAGCTGAAGCTTTTCAAAGTCACCGCATTAATTATCACAGCAACCAGAGATGTGTTGCCACAGCCAATCTTAACTAGAAACTTCATCCAATCCCTTCCACAAATGTTTGTGGATGGAAAACTGGTTTGTTACACCCAGCACCAGGCAGATGAGCTGTGCACAGGCAGCTTCACACGTTCTCACACTGCAGCAGCTGTTTCGTTGTTAAATCTGACAGGTCCAGAGAAGGGCAAGGAAGCTGGTGAGGGGTCTGGAGAGCGTGGCTTATGAAGAGCAGCTGAGGGAACCGGGGATCTTTAGTCTGGAGAAGAGGAGACTGAGGAGACCTCACTGCTCTCTACAGCTACCTAAAAGGAGGTTGTAACGAGGCTGGTGTTGGTCTCTTCTCCCAAATTACTAATGACGAGGAAATGGCCTCAAGTTGTGTCAGGGGAGGTTTAGATTAGGTATTAGGAAGAAATTCTTTCCTGAGAGAGTGGTCAGGCACTGGAATAGGCTGCCCAGGGAGGTGGTGGAGGTGTTTAAAATAATCCCTGGAGGTGTTTAAAAAACAAGTAGATGAAACACTTGAGGCTATGGTCTAGTGGCTAGAGAGATGTTGGGATGAAGGCTGGACCTGATGATCCTGGTGGTCCTTTCCAACCATAATGATTCTATGATTGTCTGTAACCAGAAGAATAATGCAGAATATTTGGTGCATCCAGTAATCTTATCAAATACTGGTGAAACTGGAGGTACCCCAGGAGTTAATGCATCTAATATTCAGTTTGGGGGTAGTAGTTTCTGCTTACAAACCATTCCACTGAAGCCTTGTGTTTGCCCAATGACATGAAGGGGTATTAGTGACAGTGAGAATTTAACCTTCCTTCTTTAACATTGATCTTTAAGGTTCCTCTGAAACACAGCTGGGAATCCAGCCCTTGCAAGGCACTCCCTAATGAACCCAAAACGCTGGTGCTGAGGGACTGCAAAGAGTGCTCCAGTTGGAAATTTCCACTAGGTCATGGCAGGGGAGACAAAATGGGGTTTCAGATCCTTCTCTGATCCTCCTCGCCACTGTGTTTATTCTTTTCTGCCCACACCACTGAAAAGGAGGATCAAGGGGTTTTATTTTTATTTTCCCTCCTTTCATAAGGCATAATTTTCGAGCCTGTACCGACTGAGTCAGCTTGTTTGACCAATACGGAGGGAGGGCTAAGCTGCTGTTCCGTCTACTGGAAAAAGTAAACTTCTCATGGTAAGGCATGACTAACCTTTAGTGTTTGCTCGTAGCTCGTTTGCCTTGGAACTGATTATCTTTGTGTGTCCCCATTGGCACAGAGTTAGAAGAAGCGTAAAGAAAACCAACTGCCTGACTGAACATTATGGTTTTCTTACAGAAGACTTCATTTAGGTGCCTACTAAGCAGTTATTAACCAGATACCCAACAGAGGCCTCATCCGTTAGCCTACAACTAAGCTGAAATTCAGCTTTAGAAGACCCAAAAGGTGCATCACTGCCATGAGCAGAAAACACAGCCTTTAAAACCTTTAGGAACAATTTGTTTGGCAAATTCATTCCTAGATGTGCTGAACGCTGTGGTCTCTGGAAGCCTCGTATGAGAGTTATTTCAGACGCTGGAGGATTGCAGGTGTTCAGGTGAAGCTTACACTGCACTGCCCTTGGAGTTTAGTGGTCACGGTAGGGTTGGGTTGATGGCTGGACTTGATCTTAAAGGTCTTTTCCAACCTTAATGACTCTTGGTGGTCACATACCCACACCATTCATCTAAAGATGAGCTGAGATGGTTGTCACAATCTAGCAATACGTTTGCTGTTAAAACAGCTTTACATCTCCGGGTCCTGAAATCACCTCAGAAACCTGCTAATGCTCCTTCTGCGCACCCCACAGGCACAGCAAGCAGACAACGAGACACACTCTTCTTTCCCAAAGCGTGCTGTGCTCCAGGTCTTAGTGACCCAAGGAACGAAAGCAATTAGGACTGAAACTCTGATTTTCCTCCTGCACAGCACTTAACAGGAATCCTGACCCACTGAGTTAACCTTCAAATAAGAACCACACACAGAGCTCCCTCCAAAAACCTCACCTCAGCATATTTGGCTGGAATATCAGCTTTCTCCACACCATAGTGATGTTTGCAGTTTGTGGCTGCAGCCACTTGAAGCACCACCTGACCCACACCTGCAGAAAAGAGAGAACAAACATGAGGACAAGTTTCAGGAGAAAACCCCAGCAAGGGGAGAGAAGAGCCTGTAGAGCGGCTGGTCTATGGGACCAGTCTTCAGGGTACAAATTCCACCCCAGTAGTACCCGAGAGCTCCCACACAGACTCTGCCCAACTGAAAGGCAGATTCAAGGCAACGTGTGTCACTAAAGCAAGTTCCCATTTCCCTATGAGATGGGAACTACAAAGAACCCTTTTTTTTTACTAGAAAGTAAGCAGTGCAATTTCACTTCCCTTACAGGAAAGAATTTCTAGCATTATAGGTCTGAGGGTTACACTCCTCAACATATTCAGCACTTTTTTGCTCATGGCAGAAGCCCACGTTTACAGCAGCATTTATATCGATAATTACTGACAACAATTTTAATATCAAAATCTATTGATAATTATTAATGACTACTTTAGTTTCCAAAATACTTTAATATTGATAAATATTCATTACTACTAAATATCCCAGGCTCCTTTTAATGAATTCACACAGGTTTCAGAATAGCCGCATTTCAATTTTAATTTATCCACAAATCTTATACGCATTCCATCAAATCTACAGGTTTTACATTGTAATTCACTATTTAATTAGGGGATCGAACAGCCAGCTAGACAATCCCTAGCACAGCCCAAAAGAAAGGCTTGTTGCTCACATACCCCCACACCGTTCATTTAAAGATGGGCTGAAACCTTTGTTGTAGCTTAGCAATATTTCTACTGCTTTTCACTATGAAATGCAGCACCGAGAATCTATAAAGCTTATTTCTATATGAGCTACTTGAGAATAGTTTTTAGAAAATACTCCAGGGTTCAACACTGAAAATTTCTGGCAAGATTAAGTATTATTTAACGCCGCATGAACGTCCCATCACACCAAATTCCACCTGCACCAGATGCTCCAGCAGCAGGCGGCTGCTATTTTCACACCTCACCTGAACGCTCCCGCTCACCCCCACCCCAGCTTACATTAAAAAGAAGGAAGAAAATCAATTCATTGGCTTTCTCTGTGCCAGTGACCCACGTTTTGTGCACACTAGAGCAGCGTCACTCCGCGGTGGTTAGAGCGGTCACTTGAGGTTTTCTTCAACCGTCCAACACTCGGGAGGAGATTGATGCATCTCTTTTTGTCTATAACCAAAACCAAAGGCATTCTCGTCTCCCCAGCACACTCAATCATCCCGCGGATGACCACAGGGGTGAATCCAAGAGGACAGCTCATGCTGCTGTTTTCCGCGTCGCTGGCTGCCGGCAGGAAGCAACGCTGGGAATTGCAGGGGTGGAATCCAGCGTGTCACCCATGAGCACTGTAATGCTCTCTGGCACAATGAGAACTGTAGCGCTGACGGGGGGGTTGCTGTTAGGGGGTTTTTTTGGTGCTTGGGGGATTTTAGGGGGTTTTATCACCAATTCCTATTTTGCATACACGTGTATATCTTATGCACGTGCAAATAACTGTTGGCTGAACATGAGCCAGCGTGTGCCCAGGTAGCCAAGAAGGCCAATGGCTCCTGGCCTGGATCAGAAACAGTGTGAGCAGCAGGAGCAGGGAGGTGATTGTGCCCCTGGACTCAGCACTTGTGAGACCGCACCTTGAGTCCTGTGTCCAGTTTTGGGCACCACAGGACAAGAAGGACATTCAGGTGCTGGAGCTCTCATCTATGATCGGATCTAATACGGAATTAATCATAGAAATGTATTGGTATAGATGTTTCTTTAGCTTCCAGGTTTTAAACTGAAGTAGAAAGGTCACTTTTTTTCTCCCTTCTTTCCTTTTTTTGGGTAAACTGATTTCCTTTTAAGCATGAAAAGAAGATAAACCTGCTGATTTTACATCCTGAGTCTTTTTCCATTGGAAAATGTATCCTCACAGAGCATGCAGCCTTTGGGAACCAAGCCTCCATCTTACCTTAGGCCTTCACAAGCACTGATGCTTGCTGTGGAATCAGCATCGTTCTGGATGTAACCTTCATAATAGCAGTGATCCTGTTGAGAAAGAAAAAGTACATGGTGAAACTGGGCCATTTCTCATTGAGCTAGACGCGCTGGTTGCAGAAGACAAACTACATGAGCTACAAGCTACAACAAACTACCCTGTCTGAGGAATCTCCCGTTAGAGGAGATTTTTTAAAGGTAAAAGCTGGTGACTGTTTCTATGATGGTACCGTTGTTGTGACTCTTCAACCCAGTGACCCCAAGGGTGGCAAATCCAATCATGGTGGCCTCTGGTCAATACACGACAGGAGATGAAAAGACCATCTGAATTAAGGTTGATACCGAATGATTTTCATCACGGCCAGATTTCAAGGAAACAGCCTTTAATATTAACCCGACAATTCAATGCATTAACTTCAATGAGATTAAAATGTAGGAATTATATTAAAACATATGATTAGGGGGAAAATTTTCATGACTTCATTGACTGAAGGATCTAAGGTACCATGAGCATATCTGTGTTCAAAGTCACTGAGGTATTGTGGAAAATTTTACCCATGGCATTTTCCTGAATAATTTCTTAAGGAAGATCTGTAAGAGTACTCAGCCCTGCTTTCACTGTGCATTTTACTTTCTCTAAGACATTTGGCTTCACCTTACCATATACTTGCCTTCCTTCCATCACAATGTGCCAACTTACTTACGGTAAAAAAGACATTAAAAAATGAAAATTCCTAGAGAAGGAAGTGGAGAATCCTCCCCGTCTTTTGAGGGTCGGAGAGAAGCAACTCCTGGGATCATAACAACGTCTCCACAATGTAGGAATCCCTCGTTTGGGAGGCTGCGGAGCTGCCTACAACTGTTTGAGATGGTCTTTACCAGGTATAGGTGCTATTTGCTTTTCACAGGATCCATTCAGGGAGGGAAGGTAGTTGGAGCCATCAGCACTGGCATCTTTTTCCACAAAAAACCAAGCCAGTATTCTTTATGCACGTTTATTTTACTCAAGATGCTCCTATTCCTGCTAATAACTAGCAATAGGGCAAGAGGAAGTGGCCTTAAGTTGCAAAAGAAGAGGTTCAGGTTGGATATTAGGAAAAAATTCTTGACTGAAAGAGTGGTCAAGGCCTGGCCCAGGCTGCCCAGGGCAGCGGTGGGGTCACCATCCCTGGAGGGGTTCAAAAAACGTGTAGATGTGGGACTTCAGGACATGGTTTAGTGGTCATGGTAGTGTTGGGTTGAAGGTTGGACTTGAAGATCTTAAAGGTCTTTTCCAGCCTTGATGATTCTGTGATTCTAATGGCTCCAGGACAAAGAATATTAGGCTTTGTATTCGTCATTACATGCGTTAAAACACATGACATGGCATTGGGCAGAAGCTTCAGGTGAAGGTAAGACCCTTGAGCGCACAGTTAAGGAACAAAGAATTTCTGCGGTGACTTTGTGTCTGGATCTGAAGAACTGATTTGTCACGGCTCAGAGGAAGCACCTGGGGTGACCTGCAGTGCCCTTGGTGGAAAGGTGAGCCAGTGAGGAAGTGGGGCTGGCTCAGAACCTGGGATCTCACCGAGCCTGGGGGGTAAGAGCGAGTCACGGAGTTGCTCGGAATGAGCAAAGTCGGGAGGGCAAAGTCAAGGTAGCAAGCAGCGGCGTGGCCCTGGCTCCGCTCCCTCTCCTGACAGAAGAGAGAGGGTTGGCTCAGGAGATGTGTTGATCAGCCGCTCAGGTAGAAAGTGCCCGTCTTTGTGGAAGACAAAACGTGTGTCTGATTCTCCGCAGACAGAACTCAGTGCGGCTCTGCCAAAGGCCCGGCTCACATCCCCCGCGTCCCTTCGGTGGCCTCCTACATTCCAGTGCCTAGAACCTTGATTTAACAGCTTTTCTTTCTATCCGCCGTGTGCTGTTATTTCACAGCCCCGTGAATCTCACCTGGACCTTCTCGAGACCGTGAGTGTGAGGGAAGGACACCTCCTGTGATTACCTTGATCTGAGGACTTGTTGTTACTTGTTGGCCGCCACCAGAATACACCGTTTCCGTGTAGTCGCTAGCTAACAGATGCCTGCAAAGAGTCAAGAGCAATTATTCTTCAAAATAAATCGTAGTCATCTAGAAATGCGGCAATTACACAACGCACAAACTATCTCGGGAGTTCAAATGATGGCTCAAGTTATTACCGGTATGGAAAAACCAGGGGAGCAAAGCTGCTGGGGGGGGAATTGTGCCCGCTCGGAGTCCTTGCCCAAAGCAAGCGGTGTTTCTCGGGTGGAGCAGTTGCAGTGTGCTGGGTTCATGGGTGTGCGCTGAGCGGGCAGGCCGGCAGAGAAAGGGAGACTGAGAAATGCAGAGTCGGGCCGGTTCTGGCCTCCCGTTGGTGCAGAGGCTTCCGCCACTCCGAAAGGGGAGAGCTGCCTCATCTTTCACGTGTGCCCCTGCATACGTGTGTGTGCATGTGCCTGAACATATATGTGTATGTGCCTGTACGTACGTGTGTGTGCATGTGCCCGTGCATACATGTGTGTACATGTGCGTGAACATATATGTGTGTATGTGCCTGTACATACGTGTGTGTGCATGTGTCTGTACATACATGTGTGTGTGTGCATTTGCCTGTATGTGTGTGTGCTTGTGCCCATACATATGTGTGTACATGTGCCTGAACATATGTGTGTGTGCATGTGTCTGTACATACGTGTGTGTGCATGTGCCTGTATGTGTGTGTGTGCATGTGCCCGTGCATACATGTGTGTACATGTGCCTGAACATGTGTGTATGTGCCTGTACATACGTGTATGTGCATGTGTCTGTACATACATGTGTGTGTACATGTGCCTGTATGTGTGTGTATGTGCCTGTGCATACATGTGTGTACATGTGCCTGAACATATATGTGTATGTGCCTGTACATACGTGTGTGTTCATTACCTGTGCATACGTGTGTGTGCATGTGCCCGTGCATATATGTTCAGGCACATGTACACATGTGTATGTGCCTGTACATACGTGTGTGTTCATTACCTGTGCATGCGTGTGTGTGCATGTGCCTGTGCATACATGTGTGTACATGTGCCTGAACATATATGTGTGTATGTGTCTGTACATATGTGTGTGTGCGTGTGTGTACATGTGCCTGTGTGTGTGTGCATGTGCCCCTACATACGTATGTGTGCCCCTACATATGTGTGTCTGCCCGTACATACGTGTGTGTACCTGTGCCTGTACATACGTGTGTGTACCTGAGCCTGTACATACATGTGTGTGTGTGCATGTGCCCGTGCGTACGTGTGTGTGTATGTGCCTGTGCATACGTGTGTGTGCATGTGCCTGTACATATGTGTAGGTACATGTGCCTGTACATATGTGTCTGTGTACATGTGCCTGTGCATATATGCGTGTGTATATGTGCCTGTACATACATGCGTATGTACATGTGCCTGTGCATACATGTGTGTGTACATGTGCCTGTGCATACGTGCGTGTGTACATGTGCCTGTGCATACGTGCATGTGTACATGTGCCTGTGCATGTGTAGGCACATGTTCCCATACATACGTGTGTGTATGTGCCTGTTCCCGTACATACGTGTGTGTATGTGCCTGTACATACATGTGTGTGTGTATGTGCCTGTACATACATGTGTGTCCATGTGTGTGCACTCCGAGGTTCTGCCTTGGGATCACACTAACAAACCTGTCCAGCCCTTTTGCTCTCTGCCTGTTTATAACTTTGCCTGCGCGAATTCTCATCCTCCTGATTATTCTGTTTGAATTGAGGTTTTTTGCCTGAACAAAAGTCTCTTTTTGTACACACGTGTGTTCTGGAACCTTCAGAGCAGGATATCACCACTATGGAATAAAGCACTTGGGTTCCTCCGTAGCAGAGCACTAAGCAGATGCTTCACTTTAAGCCAGGGCTCTAGTCTTACTAAAACTAGCAGCAAAACACATCTACATTCGCCTCAGTTTGGGCAACTACCCCAAACTGCCACAATCCCGTTTCTTTGAAAAGAGTGGGCTTTCGTACAATATGATTTCCCTCCTCCAAATATTTAGATTAGATTAAAACGGGGGCAAGCGGTTAATGATAGTCTATATTTGTCATGAGCTGATTACAGTACTATTGTATTTACACAGCAATTAGAAAAGCACCTATTAAAGCAGACTCGTTTGATCCCACGTTAAATATTCCGGTGGAGCCAGCGAGCAGAAAATCAGAGCTGTGCTTTCTGTCACGCTGCTCTGCACAGTTGGGGCCTTCCCTTTGGGGGCTTCGTCTCTACCAAATCCCGCTGCTCCTGCTCTGTACCCCCTGCACGGCTTTTAAAAATGCTCTTTATTTGTCCAGCCGCGGCGGAGAGCTCTCCTCGCTTGCCCTTTTGCGTTTCGTCGGTGCGTGTGAGACTACTCCAGCAGCACTAGTGTTAAGGTAAGGAGTGCTGGAAGCCAATTTATTGATGATTATTTCATTTCTTGCTACTATTTTCCACTTTTGGAAGGCACGCAGAGCCAACACAGCCCCATCTCATGGATGTTTCTCTTGTTCTCTGTAGTTTCTACCAGCACGGAGAAAATATAACCTGGAAACTATCCATAGGCGCAGGAAACTTGTGAAAGAATGTGAAAGGATTAAATATTCCATGGATTTAGCTATTAAGGAAATAAATGGGGAGAAGAGAGCGAGCAGTATAGGCACGTCATTCCAGCATGGTCACATCATGTAGTAGTGACATGGTGCTTTCTCCTCCCCTCCTCTCTCCTCAGAGTTGAAAAGTTATATTTACCAAAATACCCCTGTCTTACAGGAGCCCAGGGTTTGTTTCTCAGCCTCCTGAATTCCCTACAGAGCCACCGACAAAGCCCAAGGAAAAAGCGACCCAAACCTACTTATTTTTTTGTAGGTGCAGGATGACTTCCTCTCCGTTGGCTTTGATTCCGTACTTCATTGTGTCCTCGTATTTTGTCTGCAAACAGATTTTAAGTGTTAGAATATGGGCTGTTAGAATTGCTGGCCTCGCTACGAGCCACCTGTTGCTGAGCTGCCGACTGCATTTTTTTTCCTCCTCTTCCCGCTGAAAATAAGTATTCTGGCAGTTATAAAATAAGCAGGAGGTAATTTCGTATTTTTTAATTAGGGGAACAAATTTAACTTTGCAAATGTATTTCTACCATCATAAGCACACACCCTGCCTCTTCAGGAAGGTGCCGGAGCAGAGGCTTCAATTCAAGCATTTTCCTAACTCGCTTGAAGTGTGTAGGAGCATGCCTCGTTTTAAGTATTTGATTTAATTGACTTTGAATTAAAATGTCCACAGGGTATTCAAAATCTGAGTACTACCAAACCCTGCATCCTCGCAGAGGGTCTGCTGCTGGTGTGCAGGGAGGTCCCTGCGTGCGGAGCACTCCCGACATCGGGTCGCTCTGCCAGGTTTCCTCTTTCCTTTGCTTTTGCAAGGTCAAGTGTCTGGCTCCAAATCCTCTCACCCTCGCAAACCAAGGCTACTCCGACTGTGGAAAAGCTTCCTTATCTCCCAGCGAAAAAAAATCTTGTCTCTTTTAATACCTCTTTGTTTCTTTCGACATCTCTTTTATGCACCGTGTGCAGTTTCCGTGGATAAACTGTTTCGTATTGCTCAACTCCAGGTAATTTAATGCTTGTGCTCCCTAGGAAGAAGCAGATAGATATTTATGAAAACACAATATTTGCTTACTAAACGCCGTATTTCACGTCTGTTGGGACTGATTCTTTTGCCCCGTAGAGTCACCCATCTGTTGCACCGCTCGCTTCTCCTGTGCTCCCTGCTCTGACGTGAGCCCATCTGCTCTGCTAAGTGGTCACCCTCTTTTGTGACCCGTCGTGAGGTGTGTTACAGGCTCGATTTCAGACCACTTGACATACCTGGCAATTGCCAGGTGTCAAAATACGTTATGCAGCTCACTTTGGATTCTTTCCTGAGCCCCAATCATCAGTTTCAGGTACCCCAAAACTATAGACCAGCTATGCCAGCTGCAACCTTTGCCTTCGTGTTTTGCAGATGACGTGAATGAAGTTCTACAGTTCGGTGAAATTAATGATCTCCAAACCTTATCGCATGATGACATGCAAGTTGAGACGGCCTCCAGATAAGCAAATAGACTCAAAACAGTTCACCACAAGTCTGGACCAAGCCTAGATTTCTCCTTTAGAAAGCTTTTCCACTGGTCTTCTCACCTAAATACTGGTGACGGTGCTTTACTAGATACACTCTTGGGTCAAATTGAAGGTGGGAACGTTCTTGTGACAGTAGAAGGGCTGGAGGAGGCATTTGAACAAGGCTTTGGAAAATAACAGGAGATAGGCAGGAAAGTAGGGAAGTGTTGAAAGTGGTAAGGAGCTCAGATGTTTCCTTCCCTTACATAACCCTTTTTACTGGTCTTACTTGTGGTGTGTTGTGTGTCTACAGAGAACTTGTTGAGGAAGTACTGGTGAAGAGAGGTGGTTATTTGCTTCTCAGCCTGAGTGAATCTTGACAAAAGTTCGTTTGTGGCGTGACTTGCAGGGGTGGTCAGCACACCTCGCATCCCCTGAAGTTAATAATAGTTGGCGTACAGCGTGTGGGAAAACAGGGTCGTCCAAGGGGTGTGTCGGTCTCCAACAAGGTGGTGACAGGTTTTCTATGCCTCCTAAGCTCTTTGATCTCCTACAAAAGGTCATTTCACCTGAATGGGCAAATTTTTGAGTGCTCAGCACTATGCACAATAGCTTGTATTTGAAAAAAAAACCAAACCCGATCCATGAACGACAAAGGGAGAGTGCAACTCCCATTTTAACTGTCAGCCTCAAGGGCAGATTTTACAAGAGCCGAGCATACAATGACTCTAATTTTCTGTATCTGGAACACCAGAGCACATCCTCGTGCAAATCGTTCTAGTAAAATAAACAGAGTAACTCTTCACAACTGCTTTATTTGCTTAAACCCTTTCCAAAAATAATTGCAGCATAACCTTGGCTGTACGCTGGCAAAGGCGAGTGCTGGGGGGAACGGTGTGAGGATGCAATGGGAGCCCGTCCGGAGCAGTTCTCTCACACCAGCTGACCCATTAACGAGCCCTGCACACACTGTTAGGGGTCTTATTTTAAGCAACTTTAAAAATTTTAAAATTAATTTAATGATAATAATCAATATAATAATTAAAAGTAATAATATCATGAATTTTAATTTTTAAAATTTTATTTAAAAAAAAATCTTCTGCTTTGCACACTTATTCTTTCCGTGAGCTTAAAGGACGTCCTTACATAACGACCACAGTGATGTTTTAGGTCTCTCGGAACGGTTCTGTGCCCCACTTTTATCTCTCCTTTCCCTGCTGCAGACTCCTACAAGGCCAACTGGAGTCCGAATGGTTCAAATTTAGGCTAGATTTGAATGGAGACTCAGAACTAAACTTGTCCTTTTCCTGCAGTGTGGTGCAAACAGCATTTCGAGGAAAATGGGTTAGTTTTGCTCTGGAAGAAATTGTTTCTTAGAGGGAGGGGGTTTTTAAAATCAACTCAGTATATTGTCTTTGTCTTGCTTCAGGCATTGTCTTGAGTCAGTAGCTTTAAGGAGGAGAGAAGTTCCTTGGGTGTCATAGAACTGCTAGAAAAAGTGCTAATATGGAACAAATAATTATGTTTTTTTCCAAGAGCTTCAGCTAGGAAGAAAAAACACTAGTGAGACAATGAAGGCTTGGTTGTGTCAAAAAACAGAATATAGAACGCCTTTAGCATTAGTGCCATACGCTCTGTCAGATATTCTGTGCAACTAGTGAAATGATAAAGATATGTGCCTGAATACAAATTACATGTCTAATTATGTGTATAAAACCTGTGCGTGCTTGCGCTTGCCAGGAGCTGAAAAAATCCATTCCCTGTTGACATGAATTCAAAGAAACAATGCACGTGGAAAAAAAAAAAAGTGCGGTCTGTTAAGGTTAAATCATATGAATACTCAGAACCTGAAGTATCACACAGATAATAAGGGTGCTAACTCTTTTAATTCAGGTAATATCGTTAATTGTACTCAAATAAAAGTCTTTTCTTTCATGGCCAAAATACTGTCACTGTGATAAATTGTCTCAATTGGATAAATTGTCTGCTCGCTTGCAGGGGAAGTACTCTCTTAATTGGCTCACAAAACTAACCGGTTCTGGGTCTTTAGGCAATCTGTGGCCAGTTTTGACACAAGTAAATCCTTCTCTCACCGGAGAATTTTAGATAATCCCTTTGGACAGAAAGAGGAAGAACCAAACACCCTTAACTTCAGCAACACCATTTTTTTCCAATGCCTTTTAACTCGCTGTTCTTCCCTGTTATCTACACGTTAATAATTAAAAAATCATACAAGCTGTACAGAGTTATCCACAGCAACCCCTGATAAAGAATAATTAAAAAAAAAAACCCCAAAAAGCCATACCTTGTTGGAGAAAATATAGCAGGACAAGAGAAGCAAGAAGTCCGTTGGTCATGGCAGTTGCCCTCGCCTGGCAGTGGTCCCCGCGGGCTGGAAGCTCAGTTCTCGGGCTGCTTCTGCTGCGAGCAGTCTTCTCCTGGCCACTGGAAGAGAGGGAATGAGTCGTTCAGCTTTAGTCTGGTTCCGATATGAGGAAGTGTTTGCTGAAGGTGTTGCACAATTTCCAAGTCACGGAGCGTTACAGCAAGCGGAAGTTCCTGCTGGGGAGTTCATGTCACCCGAATTGTGATCTATTGATGACTTCTGTGAAATAGATTCCCTACAACTGTGCGTCGGGAAAGAAATGAAGGAAATAAAGAGGGAGATTGGAGGGGTCCTCGCGTTGTCTTTTGATAGGCTGGCTGGTAAAAAACTGTGATAGAAAGAGCGGGTACCACTGGTGCTCCAGAAATGGGAGAGTTTTCCAGAGGTTTAGGGTCGAAGGTCTGCAGGGCTGGTGTGAAAGATGCGTTCCAGTCCTTGCCGATTCCCACTGAACCTGCATGGAAGGGAAGGGCTCGGAGCGCCAGTAAAGGCACATGTAACGTGCTATCTGTGACTCACATCTCCAGTATAAACACCGAGTAGGTAGGTCCTTTTCTGCCCCTTCCATCCATATTAGTAATGTTTGCTTGAGGTTCATGTGATAGTGTCTGAATAAAAGGGGATGCAGACAAGCGAGCAACCGAAGGGGATATTTGTCACGTAATAGTCTAAAATTCCAAGCTAAAAACTTGTTGCCAGTAATAAACCCGTTCAAGGCGCTTCTTAGGGCCCCAGCTCTCAAGGTAGAGACACTTTAGAGAAATTTAACTTTTCCTATGTTAGAATGGATATTACAGAGTGCATGAATTAGAATGGACCGTGCTATATATGGCAGTAGGTGACTATAAATTTATGTTAGCAATGTGCATTCCTCAGTAGTATATATATTCGTTTACTACATTACTTTATAAATAAATAAATCTATCTCTATAAATCTACAGGAGCGTTGTTGCTGCCATAACTAACAAGAGTTCACACTTAATATAAGTGTTATTGGGGAACTGCTTCTGTCTCAGATGCATGTTGAAAAATTCTGGTTTTTTGAAAGTTGAGCCCAGAAATGATTAATTCAGTCTTTGCCTTAGGTTTGCTACATGCAGATTTTCCTGTCAGATTTTGCTAAATCTCCAGACATTCAAGGCGAGACTGGGAGCTACCAACAAACAGGCTCTGAGCTTTCTTGAAGGACGGGGCGGTACTAATTAATAACAATTTACGTGTGATGATCAGCTTAGGTGTGGAACTGGCAGTTGAACAGTAAAGCTCGATTCTAAGCCGAGAGCCTGATGACCCGCCTGTCTTTATTATTACAGCGAGACAAAGCGATGTTAAAATGGCTGTGAGACGGTGCTGAGCAGAAGCAGGAGAGCCTCACAGGGCTTTGCGTTGCTTTGCAGGGGTGTGAGTGCTGGAGGCTGGGTGCAGAATAGCTTCTGTCATCCCTTGGACACCCCAAGCATCTTGCTTTGGCTTCGGTTGCTCCAAGGGATGCTGGGCTGGTTGCACGTCCGAACCCTTTGTGCAGCTCTTCTTGCCCTTCAGCTCTGGGGTCTTCCTTCAGCATTTGCGTTTTCTGGGTCATTTATTCAGGTCTGTTGAGGGTTTGCTCTGCTTTGGCAGCAGCACGGAGTTTTTACAGAGCATGTGGAAGTGTGAAGTACTCCTTCACAGGAGTAAGGGTGGACCAGACACGTTACCTGGCCTCCAAGCCTGCTCTGAGATGTACTAGTGCAAACACCGTGTTCTTACATGAGCAGTGTTGGGTTTGAAGGGTCTCTGTAAGTGTTTGGGAGCTCCTGGAGCAGGATTTAGTGGCGGGGAGGTGGCCTGAGAGAGGAAAAGGGGCATCTCTCTGCCAGAGTCCTGATGACTACCCTCAAGGCTCTTCTCTGCTGTAGGGCTAGAACCCAGGAGTTCTGCAGCACCTTGTAATAAATCAGGTGAATATTAATCTCCCACCTGCTATTCTAACAACGCTCCTTTTAGCCAGCAGCGTGCTCAGACAAAGGACGCCTTTCTAGATGGACCTTCTGTCTCCTCTGAGCGCCTCGGAAGCTGAGCTTTCCCAGGACAGAGCTGCAACCTGACACTCCTGGGACAGGAATGCTTCTTGGTGGCCACTTGTTTTGGGACACCAGAGGCTGGAGACAGAGCGAGCTCGCTTTCTGCAGGCAGAGTCACATACCACACCAGCCCATGTCGCCATCCTGGGTTATGAAAGAGCACTTCAGGCAAGGGATTCATGAAGCATCGTCAGGAAGGATCTGGCCACGCCCCTGCCAAGATGCTTGTTTCAGTCGCAGCGAGCATCAGAGAGGAGCTGTGTCATTTCAGTGATGTTGGTGTCTTTTTAGTTCTGTAAAGATCTTTATCTTTAGTCTAAAAGGTAGACCATTTAGGTTTTTCAAATGCTATATGAATGGAGATAAGCCTTGTGTTCTTGGATGACATCTTTGCCTTACAGAAATAATGAAGGAAAATAACAGTGAACAACTGGTTTTAAAAATGTGTGGCTGCTCGCCAAGCATTTATCTCAGCCCATTCTCTCTGTGTGATGCACTTGAAAAACCAGGTACTGACCCCACCAATCTCCTAAGCTAATGTTCTTAATAAGCTGTGCTTTCGAACAGAATATAAAGGAGAATTACTGTATGACTAGACACAACATCCCAACAAAGAGCTGGCATTGAGAAGGGAATGCGATGTGCTGAAGGTCTTGGGTAGACTTAAAAGGGAATTGGATGTAATTTCCTTCTGCGAGTTGAGAAGCACTGGATGTTTCTGCTCTTGCTTCAGCGGTTCTGTAATAGTGTGATTTTAGCTTCTTCCCCCGGAGGTGGTCAAAGGGGTGTCTGTAAGGTCTCAGCTGACGGGAAGGCTGCTTCTGACTTTTTGAAAGCCCTAATTGTTGTGCAATGTCTAAGTGAGCAGTTTTCATATTTGGCGGGAGGCGTAGATTTGCATGACAGGTTTGTCTCAACATGAAGTTAACTGGATTGTTGGTACCTTTAACTCAAGCGCTTAATGGAAAGAAGGAAGCAGAAAAGGGTGAAATTCAGCCCTACACTGAGGATCTGCACAAATCCTGCCCGTGTTAGATTGAACTGGGTATTAAAAGTAAACTGATAGGTATATGTTGTGGCACTAGACTGAGCTCAGGAAGAATCAAGGTTCAAAGCACTTCTCTGCTTCTGCCTTGTCCTGAAGTTCACTTTGAACTAGGTTTGGAAAAGTACTAATGAACCTAGCAGGAATTCCGGGAGTGTGTGAACAATGCAGGTGTCTGCCCTGCACTTCAGTAGGTACCTGCTCAGCCCCAACACTGAGGATGCCCGAGTAACTACTACAGACAGCTCAGCAGCTGAGAGAGGGTTTTGTTGGTCCGTGGTCTCCATTTGTTCCCTTCTGCTCTCCCCCATCTAACCGTGGGACAGCTTCGGCAAACAGCTCGGCAGTTCTGCCTCCGTGTCCACATCCTGTTCCTCCTGGGAGAATGTTCAGGAGAAGAATGTGGTATTTTACATGCAGCTGCCGCCAGGCCAACCATGGGTCTGTTGGTTCAGCTCAAATGGTAACCTCCCGCCTTCCTCCAGTTTCGTTTCCCTGAGCTCCAACACAAGCCAGCCTGCAGGTTCTTTTTCTCTCACATGTGGCTTTTGCATCTGCGTTCCAGCCCTGTGCTCCTCTTTGCTTCCTCCACCTATTCACGGCTGCGTTCCAGCCTCCCCACAACCTGCCTCTCCGTGCCAGCCCCAGGCCCTTCTCCTCCACTTCCAGAGCTGATCCAAACCCCACCGAAGTCAACAGAAGACCTTCTATTGCCTTCCAAGGCCCTTGGATCAGCTCGACAGTTCCTCTTTAAAACGCTCCTTACATAAAGCTTTTTCTTGTGCTTGCCTCTGTTGTCTCACACATTCCCAAAGTGAATTATCCGCCGTTTCCTCATCTACCTCTGAGGAATGTTTCCTCTTCAGTGTTTTAATTATTTTCTGGGTTTCTGTTGGAGGATATAATCAGATGGCTGCTTCAGACTTCTGCAGAACGTTTGGAGAAGTTACCTTCCTTCTAGCTATTAGTGACCTGCTCCTCAGCTTGTGTGCAGGACTTGGCTGCGTTTGGACTGCCAGGGTTTAATATCAACCAAAATGCTTTCGCTTAAACTGTGATTGAAGCTAACTTAGCGCCAGCCAGGTTATTTTTAGGGTGGCTCTGATCAGATCACAGCCTGTCATCTGATTCTGACGAATGCCACCACGTTACAAACTTTCTGCATCTCTCTCATCTTTTTGCCTTGGAAATCGTAGACGTGTGGTTAGAAGTCTTTTGCTTCCTTCTTCCCTTTTCTTGAAAATGTTGAACAAAAAAATGGGTACTTTGTCTTTCTTCTAACCCCTCTTCGCGAGCTGCGTTTTGCTTAATTCTCCCGTGCCGATGTCATCTAGTCTCTACGGTAGCAATCTCATGCGGGCTGTAGGTATTTAGCTGAAGGTTAAAGGTCCCACCTTTCGATGGGACCTTTTGATGTATTTCTCAAGGACCACTAACTTCTAATAACTTCTTAACGTGATTAAGGTGGTTTTTGGAAGGTTAATGCTTCTCAGAGAGCACATGGAACCCCATTTCTGGCTGTGCCACATCTTGCGCAATTGTGTGCCCACGTACAAGCTGTTTGATGTTCTCCACCTCTACAGCGTGAGTGACAAAGCAGATCATTGTGAATTGAGCACTGTGGTCTGAGTCCCTTTTTTTGGAAGGTGTTGCTTATTGTATTGTTTAAACTTGGAGTACGTGAGGTCTGGCTCAGTTTTACCCAGGGATGGGGTAATCCTGCATGTACGACGTGGTAACTAGCACAGTTCTCTGCTGGCTGGCATCCACCTGGGGCTCTGCTTGCTTGCAAAGAGAGGTTCAACTCTTAGAGTCGGGGTTTAGGAGGGAGGAGGCACCACCCAAGGCTGTGGGTAGACCTCCTAGGCTGTGGTAGAGCTGTGCAAGTCAATGTGTGTGTGCGTGACCAAGGATGGAACCACACCTTAGATCTCCGTGAACCGAACCTCACCTCTGCCCATCCTCTCCCTCCTTCACCCCAGCGTTTCCCATGGGAGGTCTTGCACCTGCCTGCCCTGCCTGCTGTCCTGCCAGCTCTGCCACAATCAGGCCTTTCAGCTCAACTCCTTTCCCTCACGGGGAGTTTGGAGAGAGCTGGCATGACATGCGGCTTTTTTTCTGGCAAACAAGAAAGGGGAAGCAGAACTATTTTACCTGGATGACCTGTCGTAGTGTCTCCAGTCTGATGGACTCCAGTTGCTTCCCACACACATGGAGTACATAAAGAACATTTTAATGAGTCATTTTACCTCTGCGCTTGAGGCAAGTACATGAACAAAGAAGCAACTGTCCAACCTCAGCTACTTCGGCAGCAGGAGATTTTTCCTGGCGTAGGAAACTTGATGTAGCTACTGCCAAAGAGCTCCCAGCGTGGACAGGGCTGTCCACCAGCCAAGCTGTGCTCTGGACCAGCGGGGCAAAGGTGCCTTCCACTTGAGTGAAACAAGCCCTACAGGTACGACGGTGTCTACGTGATGATGCCATGTCTAGCACAGCAGTATTTTCTTTATCACAGTCAACATCCTTTTGTGGTATAGGCTGCGTACTACAGATAGGCTGGGCTTTAGCAGCTGTAGGTCCTCTGTCACTACCTGAAGAGTCCTTCTTGGGCCAAAAGATGTTTTGCTGCTTGTTTTCAGTAGCTGCCTTTTGCTTTTAAAGGCCTTGATCCCATCAAAGAACTCCCCCAAAACACCTTTAGACTGCTCTGACCTGCCACATGCAGATTTTGTATTTTATATTGCACAGGGACACCTTGGCCAGCGGTGGCCAAGCACGTTGTGTCGTGCTGAGGTGCGAGCGTGCGTGCAGAGGTTGCTGAGGAGGGGGTGAGCAGCAGGTTTACTCCGTACCTTATCTTGCAATAACCCAGTCACGTATGGGCGTGCTTTTAAGAGTGCTGAGTAGGGAGGTTGGTGAGAAGGAGCTGCATGCCATCTTCTCCTGACTTCCTCATGGAAGTGCTTGCTGTGGTGAGTGTATCCCAAAGTGACGTCGGCCTTTTGTTTCCTCTGTTAACCGCTTCCTTCTTTTGCTTCTGGCTACTTGTGAGTCTCAACCCAGGAGAACCACAACAGGGCGTTTGTGCTAGTTATCTCTGGAGCCTTTCGAAGGGCTGTGTGCTTAGAGAAAATCTCTGCCCACAAGGCTGAGGACACAATTCTCCCCACTCCTTCCCAGCTGCAGCCTTCTACAATTTTCTGTGGCTTTACTAATGTTTTTTAAAGCCTGTCTCTGAAGCAACAGACCTTTGAGTGGCCCCAGATATTCTTTGATGCTGTCAAATGGTCCTCTGGTTTTTCATACTGTTTTGATGTGAACAACTATAATAGAAGCAAAAAAGCTAAAAAACCATGACTTCACTGATGAGCTGGAGCATCTGTGGATACTTTGGCTGCAGGGGATTGCAGCACTTAGACATGTTTCGTTACTTCTCATGTTGTCTTCATTAAATAGCCCTTGAAAGGGCTTGTTTGGGGTTGCTGACAACAGGCAACCCCTAGTCAGTGTAACGGGATCGATCCATGGGTTGAACTACACAGTTTTTTACAGATGGGTGTCAGTCCTGCCTTTGCACTGCCTCAATCTCATTTTACGTAGCTAAGCTGCTCTGCCTACTTATCACAGAATCTTAGAATGGTTTGGGTTGGAAGGGACCTTAAAAATCATCCATCACCTCTGCCATGGCAGGGACACCTCCCCCTAGACCAGGTTGCTCAAGGCCCCCATCCAACCTGGACTTGAACACCTCCAGGGATGAAGCAACCTCCAAGGACACTTCAGCTGCTGTCAAGCAGTACCTGAGCCTTGTCTTAGGCACGAGTGTGTTAATGATTATTTGAAGCAACCTGACCTAGTTAGAGATGTCTCAGCTTCTTGTAGGGGGGTTGGACTAGATGACCTTTGGAGGTCCCTTCCAACCCAACACATTCTGTGATTCCACGATTCTGTGAAGTGCTGTACTAAGTTAGAGTCATAGAATCATTATGGTTGGAAAGGATCTCCAGGATCATCAAGTCCAACCTTCATCCCAGCATCTCTCCAGCCACTAGACCACAGCCTCAAGCGCTACATCTCCTCGGTTTTTAAGCCCCTCCAGGGACAGTGACTCCACCACCTCCCTGGGCAGCCTGTTCCAGTGCCCAACCACTCTCTCAGGAAATAATTTCTTCCTAACATCTCATCTAAACCTCCCCTGACGCAACTTGAGGCCATTTCCACTTGTTCTGTCATTAGTAATTTAGGAGAAGAGACCAACACCAGCCTCGCTACAACCTCCTTTTAGATAGTTGTAGAGGGCAATAAGGTCTCCTCTCAGTCTCCTCTTCTCCAGATTAAACCACCCCAGTTCCCTCAGCCGCTCTTCATAAGGCTTGCGATTTTGTAGCTTCTATAGAACAATTCATCAGCCTCTTCATTCTGGTCTGTAGCAGACTCTCAACAGGATATCCACCTCGTTGCCTTTCCTCAAATTTACCCATAAACGTTCAGCCGGTCCTTCACACTTGTTGGCTTCCATGCAGCTCATTCCCCTGGTCACACCAGACCTCAAGGGTTGTCTCCGTCACTCTCCCCAGCAGTACCAGGCTCTGGCACTCTCTGCAGCCGGAGCCCTGGACACCCGTGTGCTTCCATGGGACCTCAGTCTGGGTCACCACACTCTTTCTCTCAGGAGCTTTTGCCTGGGTCACCACCATCGCTGGTCCTGCCCCTACAACCGAGTTCTCCGAGTGTAGCACCGCAGCCCCTTTGTTTGACCTTGCTGGGTGGTCACTCTATGGGGCAGCTTCTTGAGGCAGGGGACAGTTGCTACGGCTTCTTTTATGGGGGGGTGGTCTTGGCAAGTGGCTCTGTGGTTGGTAACACCTCGTTAAGGGGTGTTTTCACCTCATTTAAGTTCTGCCCCACTTCAAAAAGCCCCCAAAAGAGCCTTTTCCTGGCTCTTCTTACCTCAGATCCCCTCCCCAGTGCGGGCTTACCTGCTGCTGGAGCTGGTCTCCTCAGCCAGTGACCCTTGGGCTGTTTACACCTCGGTAAGTTCTGCTGCTCATGGTGTTGGTTCCCCTCCCAGCTCCCCCACAAGCTGCTGACCCTCAGCACCCAGACGGCCTCTCCCGGCTTCAAAGAGCCCCCCAAAGAGCCCCCCTCGGGCACTCCTTGCCTCAAATCCCTTCCCCAGTGCGGGCCCAGCTGCCCCTGGAGCTGGTCTCCTCAGCGAGGCTGGGGATTTTTGGTCCCTTTATTAAAACAAGTTGGGGATTTTTGGTCCCTTTACAATTCTGGTGACACATCTGAAGAGCGTTGCTTCCAACCCTGCTACTGAAGGGCCAAATGTGCCTTTCAACGGTGTTTTTGCTGGGTTGACTCCACTGGAGCCATCCAAGACCAGAGGGACCAGAGAGCTGGGCACTGAAGCCTGTTGCTCCTCACGAGCCGGGAGGACAGTGTCAGAAGCCCTCTGTAGTGCATGAAGGTGGGTCTTTCTTCTGAGAAGGGAGACTGGCTTTAAACAATAGCAAGCCAGGGGTTATAAATGGCTCTGGTTACTGGGGCTCATCCTGGTAGACGCGAGGCACCGAGTGCCTGCCAGCTCACGTGGTCCTCTGATGAGTCTCAGTTAATTTATTGCTTTCCCTAAAGTCTTGATCCCTGGAGTCATGTGAATAGTTCACGGGCTCGGCTTTCAGTTATTATTGTTGTTGTTATTTATTATTTCAATTAAAAAGAGAGCAGTTTTCTAGGTCTTGGGGTTTAGAGAAATGCTCGAAAACATGAACACGAGCCATGTTGACCTGAGAAAGCAAATAAAAAGAACTCCAGATGCATTGTTATTTCTTTTTAATCTCCTGTTCTCTCTATTATTTTTTTAGGCCTGGCTGATGGTGTTGGATGTTTGGAGTCGGCAGCCTTGATCTGAGTCATTCCCTTTTCCGAAGAGGCTGCAAGCCATGAAAAGGTGAATTAAAGCTGGTATTTAATCCTGCTTTACAGATGCAGTACTTCGGGGAGTTTGGGACTGAGGACTGAAGGTCTTATGGCAGTTCTGTGGTGGCATAAAGAACCGATTTCAGATCTTCTAAGCTTCAATCTCTGCAGCAAAGTAGCCTAGAGCCCCCACTAATGATGCTGTGTTGCTTCTCAGCAGTTCAGAGGAAGCTATTTCTAAAGTAAAAATAAAATTAAATTGCAAATAGACCTTGACCGGGTATAAATGAGCAGAGCTTCAGAGATTGGGTCATGGAGGGGTCAGCTCTAAAAGGAGAGTTCCCAAACCCAAGCTATAGTTCCCTGAAACGTGAGCCTTGCCTACCAGCTCCCCTCACCTTGCGATCAGGAGCCCGTTTTGTGTGGAACATGTTTCTCCTGCCACCCTCCACACGCCCCACGAGGACAGGCACCGAGCACAGGGGAGAGGGAACAAAGGCAAGGCCCAGCGTGGCTGTTTGCTCACTCCACACACTGCTGTCTTCCATCAGATAAGCCTGTGGCCATGTGGTGGAATATTTCCAGATCCAAATCAGCCAGAAAAAGAGAGAAGACTAGGAGATAAAGAGCAGACCTCTCGAGTTTCGTCTGTCCCAGGTATGTACCTGCCCCATCGAGTCATATGACGGGGAGCTCGCTGCGATTCCCATGCGGAGGGTGTCTTCTGGTTTCACCCTGCTCTGAGGTGTGCCTCTAACTGCGCGTATATTTTCCCCCATCAGGATTTTACCCACTGAGTAGGGCAGAATGCTGAGCGGAGGATGAAGGAATCAGGTATCGGGAAGAAAAACTGCACCTTCCATGTACTAAGTTGGTTTTTGCTCTAAAGCTACCAGGACGTGAGATAGAAGAGGGGCTGGAGAGACCGGAGCAGGGCTGTGAATGACCCTTTGGGGTGGTGGGGCCTCTTGTTGGCCATCTCTTGTGTTGGCTCTCCACAACCTCATCTCCAAACAGAGGCAACAGGTTGGACGTTGTCCTAACCTGTCCGTACTGAGAGGGCAAACGTTAGCTAGTTCAGAACTCACTGTCTTGCATTTGTTTTCCTTTCTAAGCTGGACCACAGCCAGGCTTTAATTGATGTCATTCAGCCACAACTTATTTACCACCTTTTCCTGGTTTCTGTGTGACTTTTGGCCTGGTTGAGTATTTTAATTGCAGGCAAAGTAAAGACTGCTTTAAAATTACATTTGTAGAGGAGAAGTTTTTAACCATCCTGTTTAAAGAGCACATTTGCCGAGTGCCAACCCAAACGTACACAGGTACATGAAATAGAAAAGGCCCTTTCAAATTATTACCTGCAAAAGGTAAAATCCTGAAAATCAAATCAAGTAAAACAAACTTCCAAATGCATTTAATTGAAAGTGAATTTTGCAGAACGCCGGACGTTTATTAGCGGGCTGGTTTTGAGCTGCTGACTTTCCTGTTATTGGTGCTGTTTTAATCCGGAGAAAACAATGAAAACGATTTTAAAGGAACAGACTTAATAAAATATTTCACAGGGAAGGGAGCAAAGAGCAGCAGCTTAGCACAGTGCTGCAGGGAGTGCTTGGTGTGGCCAGTGGCAGCGCTTCCAAGGGTGATGCTCACAGGCAGTTGTTGCCGTCGTCTTTCTTTGGGTTATTACAGCTCTTGGCTTTGGTTGCCTTTTTATAAGCCACCTCTCTTCCTCACCTCATTTATTTGAAGCTCTGACAGCGCTGATAGTGTCAGTAAAGATTGCCCCAAATCCCTGCAGTGTATTAATGTGCTGTTAGCAATGGCTTAGGTTGGCAAATAGGGGCAGAGATGCTTGGGTGTTTGCTAATACCATTGAAAGACAGGCATAAAAGCATGAATTAATGCTTTTAATTAATTCATATAAATGAGATATAAGACCTTAGCAATGCCTTTTCCACTGCCTCAACTCCAAACGGGGCGATGGCTTTAGATTTTAAAGAAGTAATGGGAGAATTACTCCTGTTTTGTACAAGTTTTACCTCTTCCCTTACGTGCCACCAGCTCCAGGCACATTAATCTCTAAATTGAGCCATTTAACCATTTTGTGCTGCCAAGGATGAACATCCAGCACTCGTCTTTCACGCGCAGCTCGTGTATTATTCACACGGGTGTCACAACCTTCAGGTGTAGAACTTTGACTGGTGCACAAGTGCAGGAAGAAGTGTTAAAACAAGCCAAAAAACCCCCTTAGATCCTGCTGCGTCTTTGAACGTGTGGCCCCTCACCTGAGTCTTCATCACGTTAGAGTGGAGAGTCTTGGCTTGTGTGTCTGCGTGGAGATAAGAGAGGAGGAGAATGTGTTGGGGCACAGAGATTACAAAACCTTTAAGTAAATACCTCGTGCGATCACGGCTTGTATGTGTGTGGCAATTTCTCTAGTGGGTTTAGTTAAACATTTCCAAGTTCCTTTCTTAAAATAAGGCTGGTGGATATTTTTGAGCTCTGATCTGATGCCTAAGAAAATTAATGGGGTGTGTGTGTTTTTTTGTTTTTCCTCTTTTTGTTTTCGATCATAAAAATTTGGGAAGGGCGCAGTAATCTTGAAAGCTCGCTGAGATACTAATCTGGAGCCAGGCTTTTTTTTTTTTTTTAAAGTTTCATAAAACCAGGGAAATATTTTCTTTTAAAAAGTTTTTGTTTTCTTCTCAGCGTCCTGGCCTTGGTCAATTCTGTGCAAAATGTGCCAGAACGCCCCAAGAAAGGCTGATTTTGCAGTATTTCCAAGCTCGCTGGTGCCGTGAAGTAGTAAAACAAAATTCATGAGAAAGAAACATTGCAGAGTTTCAGTAACAAAATGTTTGGGGGTACAATAGCCCAAGTATTCTACTAAATGAACACTGTAACTTTTAAGGGCTCTTATCAGCTGTGGAACTGAGTAAAAATATTGAATAAACCCCCCTTTATAATGTTTATTGATGTTGAAGACAATTTTTAAACAGATTCCAGGGTGTGTCCAATCGGGATATGAGTAAAAGTGGAAAAAATATCAAATGAACTTAGGTTTTATTGATTTGCAATGGATTTTGACTCTCTACTACATAAATAACTCCTATGACCTTTCTCAGGCAGTGTAGCCGTTCATTTCTGTTGCATTTTAAAATAAGAAAATCCCACTTTTTTGTTATCCTGAGTCCTTCTGTATTATCTCGTATGTGATGGAACAGTGTCAGCAGGAGCTAAGGAACTCTCTTTAGTTGTGACTGTCAGCGTCCCTGAGAATTTGCCATCAAGGATATGGATTTTATTATTGTAATCCCTAGGAAATCAAAGCTCTGGTGTTTGGTGTCCTTCGAGGAGACACCAGCTTTGACTGAGCAAAGCGGGGACCAAGGTTTCAGGTGGTTTCTCTCAGCCACCACTAAGTCCAGCTTAACACCTGAAGAGGGGTGAGATGGGAAGAGACGGAAGGAGTGAAGCTTGTGGAAAAGATGGGATCTTCTCTGGATATATAGCTCTTAAAGTCTCTGGTTTCTCCTTTTTGGAGGCTTTTGAGTTGCTGCTAGGAGAAGGAGAAGGAGTTTGGTGTGGTCGGCAGCTCCTGCACCAGTGTCTGCCTGGCTCAAACCAGAGCTCACAGGGCCTCGTTGCTTCAAGGCAGCAGTTCCAAGCTGAATTAAGAGTTGACTTTTCTATGTCATTATCCTTTGACTGTGCAAGAACATACAGGGTTGGGAAGAGCCCAGGGCTAGTCATCAACTTTTAATCTCACATAATATCCTTTTTGTTGGTGTCCCTGTCTAATTCTATATTATCTTGTACCCTGGCAACCCACGGTTGTCCTGAGGAAAGGATGGGCCTCTTCTTAGAAGAACGGGTACTCTGATGAACAATGCAAAATGCTGTCTGTGTTCAGTATCTCAACTTAAACACGATTAAACAAAAAAGCATTTAAACAAAAGCTTCTCTGTGATGCGTGTGAGAAAACCTTGTGCTTGGGCTGACATTTGGATAGTAAATTTATGGCAGCCTACCCCAAAACCAAAGCGGGAACATCCCTGGAGCGAGATCCTCTGCTCCTTGTCCTTTTTACATGGGTTAGGGGAGAAATATCACCTGCAGATCGTGGCTTGTTTTGCAGTATTGATGCTTTTCACCCACTTGTCCTCTTGTGCAGCTGGAGCTGGCATCCCAGGGGATGCTGCAGCATGCCCTCTTGGACCCGCAAAGCCCCCCCTGCCCACCAGCGTGCTGTGTGCTGGCAGACACCAGTTACACATCCCTCAGAAGCTGTCTGAAGGTGCCATGGGACACCAGACAGGCAGGACATGGAGCTGCCCAGACCTGTCGCTGTGCTAGAGACCTCCCTTTCACTGCAGGGTAAGCTTTACTATCAATTCTCGCTGACAAAAATCCCTCGGACTGGCAGCCAACCTCTGACGGGAGGAAGAAGTCGAGAGCCAGGTCACTAAGACAACTGCCAAGATAACAGCTTATCCAAACAGGTCTGTTTATTCTGCAATTTATTCAGTCAATTGCCCTGTCTGAATGAAATTTGATGGGAAATGGTTCCAGGCATGGAACATAGCTTACCTTGTGTCCCCAGCTGCCATCTATCTCTCTACTTGAATCAGAGCAAGTCTGATCCTTCGAAGATGTTATTTTTAAAAGTTGAAATCTATTTAGCACATTGCAGAAAATCTCTCCTGTTGATGAATGCCAGGGGAGCAAATTTCTACAATATCAGCATTTGCCAAAAATTCAGGCTACAAGATCTCCACCACATCATTGTTTTTTGCACTCATTACCGAGTCTCAATTGATTCATCGTTCATTCAAAAGGTTTTGGCAGGAAATTAAAATCTTGCCACAGAGGCCAGTGCAATGAATCTGTCAGTCCTCCTGTTAAATTCTGAAGCTTCAGTTTAATCCCCAATACCGCGCCCTTTTTAAAACAAACCTGGTGACTTTTACACTTCCAAAGCTTTAGATAACAGCTGGAATAAGCGTAGAGGGTGAAACTATAAAAGAGGTTCTTGTTAGAGCTGGCTAACGTGTGCTTGCTGCCTTGTCCTCATCAATACTGCCCAGAGATGGACCTGCCTGCGTGGGAACAGCAGGTCCTGTGCAAATAAAGCAGCTTCCTACTTGGAAATCCTTTTTTGGCCGGGATATGTTTCCTGCACGCTTCCTTCCATCTTCTTGTTCGCGCACAAAGCAGGCGCACACGGACACGCAGCGCTCCGCGTCTGGTACAAACTAGGCCTTTTTGCACCAGTCTGTAAGAGGAGATAACGTGGCCAATAATGTGGAAATCACATAATTTCCAGTTATTTCTTCCTCAGCTCTGCATTGCTAACAGTCGCTGCCATGCTGGGTTGTAGGAGATGGGGTGTGAGGAGCTTGAGGACATGGAGAGATACTCACCCTTGCAGGTGCATGAGGACAGGTAGTTTTCTGTCATGTGTACGCAGAGAAAGTATTCATTGTCTACATACAGACAGCTCTGATTTCTCGGCTGAAAAGGAATAGATAGGGCTTTTCTTCTTCTGTTCAGGAGTGTTCAATCCCTTGTCACAGAATCACAGAATCACAGAATCATTATGGTTGGAAAGGACCTCCAGGGTCATCAAGTCCAACCTTTGTCCCA
>JAVSBS010010185.1:75652-87777 GCA_033124195.1 Coracias cyanogaster | reverse complement strand
GCTTCCAGGAGGACTTCCCAGTCCTTCATGGAAGTTGTAGTTCTCTTTAGCTGACTTAGGAAGACAATTTAAAACAGCGGGGTTGGTATCCCACAGGGGTAATGGTTTTAAGCTAGAAAAGGGTAGATCTAGGTTGGAGATTAGGAAAAAGTTCTTTAATATGAGAGTGGTGGATCACTGGAACGGGTTGCCCAGGGAGGTGGTGGAGGCCCCGTCTCTGGAGACATTGAAAGTCAGGCTTGATGGGGCTGTGAGCAACCTGAGCTGGTTAGAGATGTCCCTGCTTCTTGTAAGGGGGTTGGACTAGATGGCCTTTGGAAGTCCCTTCTAACCCAACACATTCTGTGATTCTGTGATTCTGTGTTTGCAGTGCTACAGGTGAGGGAGGATGTGACAGAGAGGAGCTTCTGGACCCCCCATCGTTTGTGGTAGACTGGGAAGGCTTTGGGCTCATCAGACTCTTCCTCGGTGCCTCTGTCCCGGGCCCCTGCTCTGCTCTGAACTCCGCTGTGGAGTTGGTCCAGCGAGCGTGGTGTTGGTACGGCAAGGGTTCTGCAGGCTCCAGTCCCGAGGCGTGCTCTGGTTTTCTCTGCTCAGGTCAGAGAAATACGTCTCATTATACATTATCCACTCTGGCAGCTCCTCATCTCCACCTGCTCGCAGAGGGGCCTCATAACTTCAAGGAATTAAAAAATCTTGTGCCTAGGGATCTTTACCACTCAACCCAGTCTATCTAGACTGACAAGGACAAAGCATTCCCATTCCCAAGGGACCTTAAACGCTGGGAAGATGATTTAGCCAAAGTCACTCAGGAAATTAGTGGCAGCGACTAGATTCTGGTACGTTTTTCCCTCTTCCAGTGGTGGTTTAAAATTGTTAGAGCTCTTCCAGAGTTTCTCTTTTGCTTTAGAATTTGGAAGTAGGATTGGGAAGTAGATGAGGAGAGGAAAGGGTAGTTCTGTCTAAATCCCCAGTATAATTTTATACTTCTCTGTGGGTTTTAAGTACTTAGTTAAAACAAAAAGCTTTTATACTAGAGGCCATAATGTAAGATATAAAGATGATCCAAAGCATAAAACAAGAGGATGGATTAAATGGAGAATGAAAAGGAAAATAAATGAGGAACTTTTGTGGTTAAGTGCTAGGAGCTTTGGAAAATAATGCTCAAATTAGAAGCATGTGCTCTAGAAAGTTACAACATAGGTATTGCAAAAAATGCATTCTTCCCAGAGGATGGGGCTGACTTGGGATTCGAAATTATGAAATGAGCTGGGGAGGAGATCTAGCCTTCTGCATAGGAAAAGAAAATGTCGGCGTCGATCAAACGTAGCTTACGTAGGTCATTGTCAAGCACCATACGAGGCAGAAGGGTACTTGGGAACTCCAGGGGGTAATGAAATATTTCCCTTAGATGAAATATGGAAGAACAGGAATAGAGAAGGCCTTGACTTTAGCACTCAGCGGGGGCAGTTCCTTGGCTAACTAGATTTCCTTAGAGGTTATCGACATGCCCAGCTTCTGTGAGCTGAGGTCATGCTGAAGGTGGGAGTGGGCACTTCTGTGCTGCTGACACAAACGCAGTTTAAATGATAGTGGGTACTCGTGTGGTTATTCCCTTGGTCTGCAGTTTGCAGTATCCTGCATGTGGATAGAGGAGGTGCGTTCATGGGGCAAGAGAGGGAGCTGAAGGCGTGTGGATCCAGAGGTCCCACGTCTGGGAAGGGGGCCCTCATCCTACTCGTCAAAGAAATGGCCAAAATCATTGAATCTAGATCCAGGACAAATCTTTTACTAAAATTTGCAGAGAGCTGTAGCAAATTCCCAGTTGGCGAATTAAGGAAGGAGAAGAGGATTTTGGAGCTGGAGTCTGGAGACTGAACACGTTACTGAGGAACCTCTGCACGGGGCTGTCTCATCCCCATCCCTGCATGTGGAGCTCAAACGGATGCAAAAGCTTCTGTCTGTGGCTCTGTCCAGCACTCCCTCACAGCCCAAATATTCATGATGTGTTTTAACAACCAGGCTGCTGGGATATTTTTTTGTTGTTATCTGGGCTGATCCTGCACTCTGAAGCCTGCAGCAGCTCGCCCATCGTGCTGTAATATATAACCTTGGAGCGTCATCTTGCAGTGCAGCGGGCGCTTCGCTTTCCAACAGGCTCGTTGACGAGAGACACGGCACAGAAGGGAGCCGAGCGCTGTTCCCGACCTGCCAGCTGGGATTGAATGCATTGACCGCGTTGAATTTCCCTTGGTTTTGGATGTGACTAGTGCGACTTGTGCTATAGCTTTAACTTACAGCTTCACGTTACTGTACTGGTTTATCTAAGTCCGTATTAAACAGCAGGGTATTTCTGTGGCTCTTTGCTGATGTTTGAAAAGGAGGGAGAGGGGAGAATTCTCAAGGAGGTGCCTGGCTATATAAACCAGCACAAAATGAATAGGAGGAAAGTGCATTTAAGTCCTGTTACACCAGCATAAATGAGCACAGAAGACAGAAAGCAGTGGGGTAACTGGTCTGTTAGTCCCATAAGGAGCAGGACAACGGGGAAAAGGCTTAGGAGCCCTTTAGGGATTCTTTAGGGATCCTTTAGGGATTCTGAATGCAGGTATATCCTGGCCCAGTGCTGGAATTGGTGTTGCTGTTCATACAGTATGGATTTGGGTTGGTATGGATCGGGTTATGGTATGGATTTGGGTTGGTATGGATCAGGTTATGGTATGGATTTGGGTTGGTATGGATTGGATTGTGGGTGGGTATGGGTTTGCTGTGCCAGCTTCCCTCACAGAAGCAAAAGGAACTTGGTCCCTCCTGTGTGGGAACTGGAAGTAAAGTATCTGGGTGGAAGGGAAGAAGGAAATAAATAAAATAATAGTACTCCAGTAGTAGATTTAAAAATCTAGATAAGGAAAAGGCAGTTTCCTTTAAAAGTCTACCTTGGTGATTCCTATCTGTGCTGCTGAACATTACCCGCATTACGGCTTCATTATGGGAGAGTCGAAAACGTCACTTTTCTGACATTGGAACGCAGGCAACTAAAGATCAATTACCTGTGTACGTCTAATTGCTGGGGTCACAGTCAGCTCCACGCTTTAATTTTCCACCAAGTTGTTATTTCTGTCTCTCTCTCTTTTTCCTTTTCTCCTTTAGCAATGACATTTGCATTCCTTTTAACAAAATACCAAGGTTAAACTAAAAATAATTCTGCCCATCAGTTTTAGATTAGGGCTGGAGCAGGCACGGAGTTACTGTAAACGTGTATGTAATGATTGCAGCGTAGGCTGCCAGGAAATCACTGCGGTCAGAGGGCTGAAGAATGAGATTAATGTTTTCTAACATAAGATGAAGTTAGTTTTGATTGCCAAGTGGTAATTGCTACTACCTGTGTGAATCCACCTTCTGTCACGGGAATTGAAGATATAGAATAAAAGATCCCTCTTTACTCTCTTGTGAGCCCCCACCTCAAATACTGCGTCCAGTTCTAGTGTCCCCTCCATAAAAGGGACATGGATCTGTTGGAATGAGTCCAGAGGAGGGCCACAAAGATGATCCAGGGGTTGGAGCATCTCTGCTCTGAGGATAGGCTGAGGGCACTGGGATTATTCAGCCTGGAGAAGAGAAGACTCCAGGGGGACCTTCTAACTGCCTTCCAGTACCTGAAGGGGCCTACAGGGAGGCTGGAGAGGGACTTTTCACACGGGTGTCCAGCAGCAGGACAAGGGGAAACAGTTTTAAATTGAAGGAGAATAGGTTTAGACTAGATTTTGGGAAGAAGTTCTTCAGTACGAAGGTGGTGAGACTCTGGAGTAGATTGCCTGGAGAAGTTGTGGATGACCCTCCCTGGAGGTGTTCAAGGCCAGGCTGGATGAAGCCTTGAGCAACCTGGTCTAGTTGAGAGGTGTCCCTGCCATGGCAGGTGGTTGGATTACATGATCTCTAGGGTCCCTTCCAACCTAAGCCATTCTCTGATTCTATGATATAGAAATGCTTTCCTTTCCTGAAACCAAGGAGGTTCTGAAACCTGTGCTGTTCTCACTGGGAATATTCTGGAACAAGCAGCAGCACATCCCTGAATCCTGGTACCTTGAAATCATAGAATGTATTGGGTTGGAAGGGACCTCCAAAGGTCATCTAGTCCAGTCCATCGGTTACTGCTTCTTAAAGCACTGCGTGTCCGCAAGGTTGTTACCTCTGGTCATGAATGTGAGTTCCCTAATGCAGTTTTAGAAATACACCCTTGCTTTTTCCTAGTGAAAGCGCCGATCTGGTGTTTGGGGAGTTCAGTTTGTGTGTTTGCAGGGCTGGACACAGGAGATGATGTAAGGAAGCGTTAATCCCCCCTCTTCCAAAATGCAGAGATTTAAAGGAAGGTGTTACAATACATAGTCCCACGTTGTTCTTAGAGCCAGCTCTAATTACGAAATCAGATTCTCCTTCAAAGGCTTTTTACCCCGGAAGGCCAAAGTCTGGAAAGTAATCTGTTTCTCCGTGACCCTTCCAAAAGGTCTCAACATCCGAAGTAGGAGATTAGTTTTGACCCCTGTGGCTGAGAGAAAATCTGTAGCTTGCTTTCGCTGTTGTTGGAAAGGGCTGAGTGAGATCACCAGTGAAATGGAGTTGTCTTTTCCTCCTCAGTTTATCCACTGACCACTCTGTGGCCATCCTGACAGCTCTCACTTGAACAAACTCGTTTGGATGTAATGGCTTATAGCCAAGAGGGCCTATGTGGGATCTTGATCCTCTGCTGAGATGTAGTTTAGGCAGCCAGTCTACATGACCCAACCATTTGACACCATGTTAACACTAAAAAACACCAACCCAATGCATTAGCTGGAATTAAACAATATTCCCTTGACGCGCTGTGTATGTTCTGCTCTCCAGACAGCCACAATATTAATTTCCCTAAAACTAGCAGTGTACCCAGGGGACAGGAGCAGCCTCTGAACAGATGTTCACTGTTTAGGCTTGAAAGCCATAAAGCATCGTTGATGCTTACAGTGTTTTGACTTAATATCTGAAAGATTTTCACGTGGCCCAAGATTCAGAAGCCCGGCTCGCTCCAAGCAATGGCTTGAGGCTTTAATTGATGAGCAACAGCAGCTTATCTTGGGGCAGTGGTGGGTGTCCTTCCTTCTGTCTGTCTGTCCATTAGTGTTCTTGCTTCACTGCATGGATGTCTCAGCTCTTGGCCACGGTTTGCTGCTTGGCACAGTCAGCACGGGGTCAGTGCTCCTTCTCCCATCGCTCTTCCCTTGCGTACAAACTGGCCGAGCAACTGGGCTGCCCTGGCAGCACATCTGCTAACCTGCCTTCAGCTCGAGGAGTTGCAGCCGCCCCTGTGCCTATATCGAAGCCATATCCAGGAAGCACCACGGTTTGACCATCGCTGCTTCCATGGCCCTCCCTGGAGCTGAGCATCGGTCCCTTCTTCTCCATCATTAATGGGACGCAGCGTTGTTTAATAACTGCAAGCGATTCGGAAGCGTCGGGTGTATTGAGTCCCAAAGAATGGGAAGTTGCTGTGACTCTTGGTACAGATGAGTAAATTACACACACCTGAGAGTAGTCACTGCTCTCGTTCCCCATGGTGGACTCTACTCACTATCACGATAGGATGAGAGGAAATGGCCTCAGGTTGCATCAGGGGAGGTTTAGATGAGATATTAGGAAGAAATTCTTTCCTGAGAGAGTGGTTGGGCACGGGAACAGGCTGCCCAGGGAGGTGGTGGAGTCACCATCCCTGGAGGGGTTTAAAAAATGAGTAGATGTAGCACTTGGGGCTATGCTCTAGTGGCTAGAGAGATGTTGGGATGAAGGTTGGACTTGATGATCCTGGAGGTCCTTTCCAACCATAATGATTCTATAATTCTATGAGAAGACACAGTAAAATTTGTTCGTCATTTCTTAGAGTGGCTGTAAAACTTCCATCTTACTTGCAATGGCTTTGGCTAATGGTGGATATTTCAAAGAGAGGCATGTAGCTGGAACAGAGGCAGTCTGCGAGATGTTCTCTTGCTGTCTTGTTTATTTTAAATCTACTTCAGACTTAGGTTTCTTCACCGTAGGTGGTATTTTTACACGCGCTTGCAAAAGATCTGAGTACTTAATTTTTTCCCAGTGTAATGGGGCCATGTGTAAATTTGTGAATCGATTTCTTAATAACAAATGCACTACAGGCTAAAAACTCTCTGTACCGAACTCCTCTCTAGAATTGCTTGACCATCTTTGGACATCAACAGGTTCGCCTTCGTTCTGTAATTGGCCCTGCTCTGTGTCCTCCGTCTGGTTTGAGTGATCAGTGACACTTGTCTTGCGAAGCTCAGGCAGTGATTTAAGATCCCAGCAGGACCTAAACCACGTAGCTGACCTGCAGCGTTCCGTGCTATTCTTAAACGTACGTGTTTCTTCCTGAAGACGCTGGGTCTTGAGGAACCTTACTGTGCATCTGGCCCTCGTTTCCAGGGAGCTGTCGGAGCTGAGCTCTACACCAGGAGCTTCCACCGCATCCTTCAAACGAGCAAACTTGTCACAGAGTTAGGGACAAAGCCTCTTCCGTGAAGGTCGCAGTTCTCTTGAAACCTGGCTCCAGGGCCACCTTCCCGAAGCAGAGCTTTTCACAGGAAATAATTGGGCTTCTGGAGGGCTTTGCAGTGCGAGGTGATGCATTTAAAGACAGCTTTTGCTCTGCTTCCCAGGAGCTGGATCGCTCCTTGCAGCTCCTGCTGCTCTACTCATCACCTCAGGTCACAGGAGAGATCACTGAAGCCTTCGCTGAAGGCATGGCTTTGGGAGCCCACGGCTGGAGAAGACGGCTGAGATCCTAAGAGAGGCTTGAGTGCAATAAAAAGAGGTGGTAGGAGATTTACCAAAGCTAGGGCCATAGGAATAGAAATCCATGCCAGAACCAGCCAAACATCTGATCCCACATTTTCCAACAGGCCTATTTTGTTTCAAAAATTATTTCTATTTTTATGCACTTGATATTCTACCCACTAGGAATTGATTGTGCTCGCTACCAAAAAAAAAAAAGACGCGCTGTACAATTAGGTGCCGGTTTCACAGCCTTGAGTCACGTTAAATAATGGCTTTTGTACTTTGCTTTTTTTCCGGCTTACGTATCTGCAAACCTTGATTCCTTGTGTTGCTTCAGGGTAGCTTGCTTGCCCTCTCTGATTGCATCCAATCGCGTTCCCTGCTCGGGATGCTCGTGTGCCGCATCTCCTTAGGAAGCCACCCAGGCACGGTCTGTAGCGTCACTGTCACCGCTACGCTGGCTTGGGTTGTCAAAAATACCACAATTTGTGTTGTGCCTCTGCAGCCTCCGTGCTGACAGTCTGTACATGTCATCTAGAGCTTGGGAACGTTGAATACTGAGGTTCTACTTATGCAGGGTTTACAGAGTTAAAGGAATGCTCACCGCTGATCATCTGCTTTTAAAGATTTACTCCTGTAAGGCAGTGAATTACCTACTGGCCGTGCTTCCAGCAGTGTGTTTGTGATCATTAATAACATCTTGAAGGGATGCGTTCTTAACACGTGATGTATTTTGCTACCTTTATCAGGCTCATCTTCAGTAATTAACCTTTTGCGAACTACTTGTACGTGTAACTGTAATAGAAAATACGGCTGAAATAACTGGCAGTCAGAGTTACCTCCTGTAATATGTCCTAAGATGAGCTGAAATAATTCTACTCTATGAAACAGAGCTTTTAAAGAATTCCCCGCTTCCTTTGGCTTTGAGGAAGGGAAGTTGTAAATTTGATTTTGGAGTTGTTCAGCTCTGGAACTTTTGAAACGTTTACTTAAGGTTAAAAAAAGTTCTGAGTTTTGGTGTGGAGCTGTTGTGATGGCTTTTACATACACTTGCGTTTCTGTGATTCTTCCTTAGGAGTATGGAATGAGGAGCAGAGAAAATACGTCGTAAAATTAATTTATGTTTTCAAAGCTCTTCTCTTATAATAGGAGCACAAAAAGTTGACCTTAAAAAAAAAAGTCCCCGAAAAATATCTGCCAAGGAAAAAGCTTTCCATGCACTCAGGATTCAACATATGTGTTTTCCATTTACTGGCCCTAACAGCTGACTTTCTCTGTTAGCTAATTACCCAGTGACATTTAATTGAAACCTAAAAAGAGCCCCAGGGGCTAAAAATAATCACAAACCAAAAGTGAACACACCACTTGTTTGAAATGAACGCTGAGCAGCAGAGTGATTCCTGCCATGGGCTGCTGAGAACAACGGGGGGGTGAAATCTCATGAGGTGGCAAATATCTCCTTACCTTTCTGGGACCACCTGTCCTTGTTGAGGTGCCTTGGGCTTGGTCATGGAAGGGCTGTAGGTGTTCAGTAATGTACTTGGGTGTCGGGCTTCCAGTGCCTATGTGAGCTTCCTTCATTAAACGTGCACTTCAGCACTTTCTTGAACCCCTTATGGAGAGTGGACTTGGTGTCCTGTAGAGCTGGAGATGTTCCTCCGTGTCCTTACCTTTGCTAAGTGAGTTGTTCACTGCATTTGCTAGGATTAATTCAAAGCATGTGTACATCTTGCAGGATCAGAATGAAGTGCTGTAATATATGCATTGTCTTTGTCTCCTTTTTTTCCCCTCCATTTCTGAAAAAAAACTCAGATTTCATAGAATTGTAGAATGGTTTGCGTTGGAAGGGACCTTAATGATCATCTAGTTCCGCCCCCCCTGCCATGAATTCAATGCACTATAAACTTCAGGGCGTAAATCAAGGCAGCAGGCTCCTCGCCCGCAGTGGATGGCAGATGGATACGAGCAGACGGAGAAGCACAAGGAAACAATTGTGTGCTGGTGCTCGGTCTGATGGACGGTGGTCTCAGCCCAACAGCTGGCTGGCTGGCTCTAGGAGAAGAGCTACTTGCATGCTTCTGTATTCGCAAGGTCAAGGCCTTCCTTCTCAAGAGAAGCTTTCACTCCCACCAGGCCTGCAAAGCCAACTTCACTTGGGAGAGAACCAGCCCCTCAAGGCTGTTCTAGTTCATGCCTCCCTGACAAACAGCGTCAGCGATGTTTTGATCATCAAAGACACTCATTTAGTAACAATAGGGATGGAGAGGCGGCTGTTCTCCTTGGGCAATGCTTGCTCTGACGGGGAGGATGTGAGGAAATTGCTTTCTGGTTTGTAAACTAAACTGAGGAGATCTGGAATTACTGAAAAAGAATTAATATGAACGGCCCTGAATGGTGCCACATTTCTGAATGTAACCAGGCCTGGAACTGCTGTGCTGGGATCCCTCTTCCAGGTTTTATATCTGAGATCCCTCTTCCAGGTGTATATCTGGGATCTCTCTTCCAGGTTTATATCTGGGATCCCTCTTCCAGATGTGTATCTGGGATCCCTCTTCCAGGTGTGTATCTGGGATCCCTCTTCCAGGTTTTGTATCTGGGATCCCTCTTCCAGGTGTGTATCTAGGATCCCTCTTCCAGGTTTGTATCTGGGATCCCTCTTCCAGGTTTGTATCTGGGATCCCTCTTCCAGGTTTATATCTGGATCCGCAGGGCACATCTAGAAATAGAGCTGGGGAGGAAATAGCTTTCCCATTCTGCAAGATCTTTTAATATTTCAAACTTTTTCTGTTCTGCAACAGAATGAACCTGAGAACTTTTGAGGTACTCAGTGGAAAAAACCTGAGAGAGATTCTGAAAGAAAAAAAATAGCTCAGGGACTAGATCACCTGGGATGTAGAAAACCCACGTCTCTCTTTTACCGGAATACACAAGGAACTTGAACCTTGCACTGTTTGCATCGCAGATGAATATTCAGCCTCCTAACCTGTGTAACCCTCTTACGTTGAGTCTTCATGACCTGCAGCAACAAAGGTCTGTCCTTAGTGTGTCATTTGTCAGCTGATGGTCTTTGCAGTCACTATGGATTAACTGCGACTGAACCATTTCTGCTAAAATGTGAGAGATTATCCAATGTCAAGCAAAAGCATCCACCTTGAGTCGCTCATTCTCCAAAAATGGCCGTGCTTTGCCTCTAGAGACTCCTGTCCATTTTCTAACAGGACTTTTTCGATGTGTTTTTGTGGTTTATGGTCGGGACAATCGGTTACAAGCGTGTTCAGTCCAAAGGGAGCAAAATGTAAGTTTTTTAATCTTCTAGAACTCATTGCTTCAAAATTGCATTGCTTAAAGGACCAGGCGCTGACTGAAGATTAAGATCCTTAAAACAAAGCTGTCAGATGATTTGCTATTTTTAATTTGTCCGGTTGCCTGAACTGAGGATTCAACCAAGGACTTCCCTCCCTTCTCAGTACTTGCTTTGGGTTTGCAAAAGGGAACGTTCTCTTCACAGGTAGCATGTCAAGGACAGAGGTCCCATTGGAGTTATTTCCTTTTACACAACATCACATTTTATAGTTTGCTCTGAAAACAATATGCTTTTTAACTCGATCCACAGGGCAGCTAATGAGCTGTATGCATGCAATTCAAGCAGGTCTGAATATGAAAACCAGACAACCCAGCGGAAAGCTCCCAGCGTTTCAAGCCTGCAGAACCTATTTACTCATCTGAAACTTCTATTTATACTTTTTCTGTCCTTCACCCATCCCTTCTGCAAATGAAGGGCCTATAAGGGCTGTGTGTGACCCTCTATGTGGGGAGTTAGATGTGGTTTCGGTCGTTTGTGATTCTTCTCTTGGCCCTCCACAAAGATAATAGTTGCACCCATGGAGCATAGTCCACTCCAGTGGTTGTTAATGAACGAGTCTTGGACCATTTCCATAACTGGCTTTGGTTTTAATCCACGTTCAATTTCTGAGCCTGGTCTGAGTCTGAGACCTCAAGTTCTCTCTGACTTTTCTCATTGCCTAGTAATTAGAGACTGGTATTACCAGGATTACTGGATGGCGTTGGTTAAATTCAGCAGTCCTTGTTGCAGGATACTTGATCAAGAGGAGGGAGAAGGAAGCATGGTGGTGTCTGGGACGAACATCTGAGCCTGTCTGCTGCTTTAAGATGGAGCTTGGAAAAGCTCCATTTGGAATCAGAACCTCTAATGCAGGTAACTGGCACCTTATTTCTGGCGGCCTTCAAGTTCCTGCATTCCCAAGCAGAACATCCTCCTCTGTCTCCTTAAACACCTCATTGCAGGTTCAAATTCAACACACAGAGAATTTCATCTTGACCACATCATAATAGCTGTTAGCTGCCTTTTCCATTGCAGACCCAGGGATCGTTCAGCTGCATATTGGAGATAGAAGGAGTTACCTGAATTCTGCCAAGACTCTTTCATTAGTGCCTCTGGATAGAGGGTAAGAACATTGGTGTCCATTTCAGAGTCTCCATATACCCCAGCATATTTGGTTGGACTCGATGGTCTTAAAGGTCCTTTCCAACCATAGCGATTCTGTGACTTTCTGAAAAAGTGTCGTTAGTGGAGCCCAGACGTGTCTTCCCACGCAGGTCAGCCAGTTCTAGGTCATTTTAACCTCTGTCCATCGTTAATTGTTGTTTGTGGATCAGGTTTTCATTTGCCCGTTTCTCTGTGGCTTCTGAGAATGGCTGGTATCTCAAGCCTATTTCAGCCTGTGTCTGGCTCTCCCTATTCAACAATCCAGATGTTTTCTTACCATGGGCATCTTATAAAAGCCTGAACCAAATAAATACATGGTCACATCCCTTCACCTCTCTTGGGATTAAATATTCCCAGCGTGTCATTAAGACTAGTGCATGTTTCAGCCTCAGCGAGCGGCACAGTCACACGGAGACCATTGCAGGCTTCTTCATGGCAGCGCTTGAGGATCGCAGTCGTAACCCAGCCTGGAGCCTCCATCCTCTCCCCCCCTGCTGGGACCCTGCCCTGGTGCGCATCTCAGAGCTGATGTCAGGGACCAGTGTGTCAGCATGAAAACCACGGCGCTGGAGCCCTCGGCCAGGCTGGATGTGCAGCACGTCAAGTAAACAAGAGCTTCTCTCCCTCCTCTTGCGTCCCCTTCCCACCACCAATAACCGGCATTTACAAACGAGATGATTTGTAGCTCCATCAGTGGAACTTTAAAACAAGCATTTCCCTGGCAGATGCATTTGAAATACCAAGTGGTTTTATAATGGGAAAAATGAACCAAGAGGTCGTACATTTCTTTTCTGTTGTTGTTGTT
>JAVSBS010010185.1:39505-62192 GCA_033124195.1 Coracias cyanogaster | reverse complement strand
TGAGGGCCAGGGGTTAGTGGTGCCCTGGCAGTGTTGGGGGAATGGTCGGACTCTATGAGCTTAAAGGTCTCTTCCAACCAAAACTATTCTATGATTCTGTCATTCTATGGTGGTTCATATTCTGCATTTCTGGGGTTACAGACCTACAAAGAAGGTGGTCTAGGACTTTTGCTAGAGGTGCTGCAACGAGGTTTCTCTTCTGCCTGTGGTCTTCTGCCTGCATTCCCGGTGATTTCTTTTGCTCGCCTCATTTGTAAGAATAATAACGTTGTGAAGCTTGCCCTTCGGAGAGCGGGAGCGCTTTGAGCCCCAGACCTGCTCTGCTGCATCAGAGCCCTTCTTCTTCCCACCCTGCTTCCCCGTGCAGGAGCCCTGCCAGGTCCCGGGCGACAGCGTGAAGCCTTTCTTTAAAACAAGAGTTTAAAAGGACGAAAAAAAAAAAAGGAAGAATTCAGCAAGCGAGGGCTGGAAAAGCAAAGCCTTGGTGCCTTTTTCTGTGCATCCTCCCCCTTCCCCTGGGAGCCAGGAGCCAAGTAACCCAATAAATGCACGAGGCTTTAATTCGAACAAGTTGCTGGCATGGCTGGGGGCCAGCGTCCCCCCGGCCCCCCAGGAAAGAGCAAGGCGGGGGTGGGAGCTGAGTCAACAGCTCGGATGCACTTTCTCAGCAGTCAGCCGGGAAGTCCGTTGGGGTTAGTCTCTTTGAGTGGGATCTCTGTGTCTCCTTATTGATCTGTTGTGGATACCAGGCACCAGCGTTGTCATGTCCAGCCGCGGAAGAGGAGGCAGAGGGGTAAAAGGGCTGAGGTGAAGGAGAGTGCGGGGGCTGCAGCACAGAGCGAACGCCCAACAACTCGGAAGGGAGGAGAGTGAGAACCTGGAGAGGGTAGGAAATAGTGGGGGAGGTGGAGAGACGTCAAAGGTGAACACGATAATGGAAGAGCCACAAGAGGAGGGAGGATGAGAGAGATGTAAGGTCACTGCCTTACACCCGGTGCCCCCCGATCCGAGGGAAGGACCCTCTGAGCTTTTTGCAGTGGGGCGGCTTTGTTGGGGTGTCATTACCCAGCGTAGGGCTGAGTCAGGGCAGGGTAATTAAAACATAACGAGCAGCTCGGCATGCGCTGGGGCATCGCTGCGTTTCCCCTCTCCTCAATTCTGCAACCATGTGCCTTGTCCAGGCTGCCCTGCGAGCGTTAAACTCCCCAAATTTAAGTAGCTTACCTAAGGCTTAATTATATCTTGGAGATAATAAGCAACAACCCTTGGCCCCCCTGATTTCTGACAGCTCCAGACATCTCAGAGAGATCCCAGCCTTCACACACAGCTGGAAAGAGGACCCGGGCACGGGGCTGCGGGGCTTGGTTTATCGGACATGGCAACAAAGAGCTGTGGCTGGGAGTTAGAGCCCACCCAGCTGTGGAGACTGATGAAGAAGGGGAGGAAAAGGAATAATATCCTAAGGGGATGATGCAGCAAGGGGCCGGGAGGGTGACGCAGCAGTGGCGACAGAACACAAAGCAAGCGTGTGTGCAGACGGAGAGACGGGCAGTGGACGCAGCCGTCGGGCCCCGAGCTGTTATAAACATCCTGCCTAGAAAGAATCTTGCTTTTTCAGATATTTCGGGCTGACGCTGTTCCAGCTAACCTCTCTCCAAATAAGAAATGTCGTAGTGGCTGTTTACCCCCCGCTTCCCCACCGTGCACACACACTTTGTCAATCATTATCTTGGCTAAACGTTTTTACGACTGCTCCCTCTTGCCTAAAGTCATGTTTATTATTGTAACTAAACAGTGAGTTTTCTAATAGCCTTTTTATACATGCTTTTAAATGTCTTCTCTAATGATCCAGGGAAAATTCTCAGAAAGTCCCCCTTGGTGAGAGGGGCGAGATTGCTTGGGCAGATTAACCGAGCACGTTCTCACGGCTGTGCGTGGTTTGCAGGACGTGGTCACTAACAGCTAGCGCAGGAAAGCCACGAGCAGGATTTTCATGAGATATTCAGCTGCTAAGCTCGGTTACTTTATGTGCTTATTTATGTATTTGGACTGAAATAGCACCCTTTTTTCTTATTTCCTTAGAACTTCTTAGGCAATGACAATTGTTTGCTTTTAAATCCATGGGTAAGAGATCTGAACATCAAGGGATTGAAAGCATGACCACGTAGACCTCTTTGAATCGTACTGAGCAGTAGGTCAGAGAAGCTTTACAGGTGACTTACCTCCAAAAGAACCTGCTTCTCCATTGCTTCACACCAGACAGAATCGTTAGTACTCATGGAAATGGCTGCCTTCTAATTAGAGTAGAAGTTGTCCCCACTTTGTGTTCATAAGCCTGACGGCGTATTTCCTGCCGGAGGTTAACGGCAAGGCACTAACCTCCCTGCTCCAGAACTTGCGCTGGGAGGTAGAAGAAATGAGAATTTGTCGTCATGGGCAGTGAGAACTAAAGGTTCAATTAAGTTTGTGGTCACAGAGATGCCGTCGGGCTCTAATCACATCCTGCTTGGACTCTAAATGGGTTTTGTTTTCCAGTTCTGGGAGCCGTGCACTCAAATCCATTAGATGAGGCATGTTGGTTGGTTGTGTATCCTTTCAATGTTTGTATAGAAAGCTGCCTTTTGATGAAAAAATACTAATAGTAATGATAATACCTGGATCTTGGATACTGCTTCCTACAAGTAATCCCCAAAGTGTTTCCTGCTGCATTTAAAGTCCTTAAATTGCTGCTATAGACCTTTGTTCTCCAGGGCACAAAGTGAGAAGGGGCCAAGTGATGGTCACTCAGGCTAAATACTGGGAAAAACATCCTAGCAATCCAGAAACAGCATTTTCAAAAGAGCTTAAACTTCACATTGCTTTACAAAGAATTTGTTGCTTTTCAAGAGCAGTTTCCAGCCCGTGGTCCTTAAGAACAGGCCTAACAAAAACTGCTCTTGGAAATGCCATGGCCAGGACTGCTCCCGTCTTGGAAGAGGGTGCTGGATGTTGACCTGGAGTTCCCTTCTGACCCTGCTTCTATGAATATCCCCACTTTAGACATGGGAAACGAAGCCAGAGAGCAGTGAAAGGCCAGATGCAACGTCATGAAGCCAAACTGCAAGTAGAACTTAGGTCTCTTCTCTGTGGGGGCAAGCAAAAAAGAGGGAATAGAACAACAACAAAAAGAAAAGTAAATAATGAATCGATTACAGCCTTTTCCTGCCTCTGCAGGACCAAGGAATATTGGTTCTTGCAGTGTTAGTGGCTACCACACATTTGGAAACAATGGCAGCCCGAGATAAAAACCCAAGGGCGATCATTTTGTTGAAGAACGTGGTTCTCATCCTGAGGTTACAGTCGCTGTCCTCCTCCAGTGCTAGCACCGTTTGGTATTTAAGAACTTGAAATTAAGACAAATGCTGCTGGTTTTGAACTGGGTTTCAGCCGTTAAGCACCAGGGATGCTGGTGAGATTTTCAGCTCGGGTAAGCTCAAGGCTGTCTCTTTATTACCTTCCTTATGCATCCAAGCCTGGTGTTAGTGTGCAGCTTAGCAAGAATTTACTGAGGTAACAACTAAAACCTTCCCACGGAATCCAAAATTCTGTTGAATTTGGAGGGAAAAGTGAGAGGATATTGCAGTGTGGATGAAATTCCTACTGGGATAAGCCCGAATCAACCCCCAGATCTGTGCTGCCCTCGATGGGAAGAGGCCCAGCCTGGTCTTCTAACCTGGGTCTGGTTTTAAACCAAGCCGTACCCCACCCATGTCATGTGCTAACCCGGAGAAGTCCAGGCCTGGGGACCGGTCACAAATTCCTTTGAAACGTTCTTCTTTCATTTTGTATAAACTTGAGTTTTCCAACTAAATTGAAAACATTCACGGAAAGCATGTTTGCCTCGATTTTTTCATATTTTCCCCAGAAAACAGCAAATCCAGTTTTATCTGCAAACAAATAGCGTCAACTTTTTTGTCAAAAAATAATAATCACAAACTGGAAAATAATCAGCTTTTGATGCAAAGTCATAATTTTCCATGGGAAAACCTCCAAATTCCATTCCAGGGCATGTCAACATTCTAGATGACTAAAACAGATACAGGCAAGCTTTAAACCAGCTCGCTCCAGTACCAGTGAGAGCCTAGTAGTCCAGTATGAACTTGCCATAGGCTACTCTACCCACTTCATGCATGAGGTCCTGTTTATACCACGTTGGACAATGGCTCTGACCCATCTTTTCCTTCACCGCTGGCCAATATCTTCAGAAAAACATGGATGGACTTAGTAATAAAATCAGTTAATGATGTCCTGTTCTGTCTTCAGCACCAGATGTTAAGTGGAGCTGGAGGAGGGGAGCGCAGCCAGCGAAGAAATCTTCTGCTCTTCACCCCGTTGGGGAGCTTCATGCTGCACCTGATGTCTTCTCTGCAGCTTTTTCAGGCAGAAGGAACGAAGCACCGGCTTTGCTGGCTTTGTACCAAGGAGCAGCCAGCGTCCCCGTTTCGGGGAACCTGGACCGGACTGATCTGCAGACCATCAGGCGGGAAGCGTGTGAGGAAAGCTGAGAACGGGGCCCAGATCTCTGCCACCTCCCATCGCTTCCCAACAAAGCGATATTTTCTCTGTGCAGGAAATTGGATCTCAGGCCTTAGAAACAAGACTGTGCAGAGAGCAACTGCTGCTCCCCTGGCCAGACGGGTGCCGGTAAGTGTTGGCGTTCGGCACAAAGAGAAAAGGACGAGATTTTCCTCTTGACCTTTGCGAGCTTCAAAAAGGCTCCTGTTGGTAACGCTGAAGGCGGCGTACATTGTTGTTCAGAAGAAAAGTCCCTCTAGCAAGTTCCTGATGGATAACCGTGGTGTTTACTTAAGGAAACTGGGTAATCACCAAGGTTATTTTTTATTGGGTGCCATCCTTTTTAGCATCCTCGCACACAGCCGACGTCAATGTGTGTCATTAACAATGACTTGTAAAAGGATCCAGCCGTTGCTAAGGAAACCTCTGTTGCACAGGAGCTAAACAAATAACAGCAAATTAAGCAGGGAGCAGAGGCCACGAAGGGCCTGATTCTGCAAACCTCTAGCCACGCAGGCGGTGTTAGGCTGCAGAACTGCTCCCTGGGCTTTGCTGGGAGATGTTCAACCCCTCGCATGAGGAGAAGTTTGGGGATGGAGGTTACTTGTCAGAGACTCCTCAAACTTTTATACATTGGCTAGAGCAGATCAAAGGCAGGCTGCAGTCGAAATAGCACAGCTATTTCTGGCCTCTGAATAGAATTAATTGTCATTTGAAAGCATCCGTGTAATCTTTGTTGTGATATTAATTTCACCGAGAGATGCTAACAGGAAACGTCAATGTACGTGGCCTTCAATCCTCCGCTAATCTTCAGGAAGTGTAGAGCAGATCAGACACCTGTAAGCATTAATGAGGTGTGTCCTTAGGACATACCCAACCTGTGCGCTTCAGGGAGTCGGGGGGATTTTCAGGGAAGGTTGTTCTTGGTGGTAGTGGGTACTGCTCAGACTTACGGGCTGGATGGGGAAGTCAATAGGAGCCATATTTCCAAAGGACAGCCCAACTTTACAGGAGCTCTGCAGAGAAGCTTTGAAATCCTTATGCCTGTGAAAGAGAATGAAGAATTTTAGTCCAGCAGACTTTCCTCTGTGCAAAGTCCTGTTTTTTCAGTGGATAGGTACTTTTCACTTCATGGTGCTGAGACAAGGTCAACCATGAGAGTCAATCTTACAGAAGGACTCAACGACACCCAACCCGTACGCAGCCGTATGACAGGTCCTGGTGAAGAAGGTTCTGCAGCATCTCCAGGTCACTCATCACACAAAAAGCAGAAAATCATAACTTGAATGTCATGGAAATGAGTAGATCAGGTAGGATGCAATGACAGGTATTTGTTACCTGCATCCAGGAAAAAATAACAGAGTCATGAGACCTTTCTGACAACGAGGAGCAGCCTCAGTCCACTCAAGAGAGTTAAAGTGGTTTATTGAAGTTGTGATTTTAAACTAGTTCAGTTAAAGGGTTGCAAATTGCCGAGTTTCCTCATGGATTCCTCAACTTCAGCCAGATTTGGTTTGGTTCGGTTCTAGCCAGGAAGGAGGGTATTTTGCCTGTGCTGGGATAAGCCACTGCAACCAAAACAAAAGGGAGTGCTGGGAATTCGTGACAGTTTAAGTTGCCCGATGTGAAGGTCTCTGAGTAGACAGTGAGATATTGAGAGGAAGGGACTCTCTTTTACACACATTTCCACTGAACCCAGGACAATGGGACCAGGATTACAGGGTGTTACCGTGATACAAAGGAGACACAGTATTAAGAAAAACAAGTGTTACCATAGAAACAGCTGATAAATGGGCACATGCAAAAAAATTGCCCTTAATTTGCTTGTTTAAATGGGAGGGGAACTATTTTGATCCTGCTTAATTGCAGCCGATCCTATTTAATTGCATTTTCTTCTACCAGGTTGAACATAGTGTCACAGTCAGAGCAGCGAGATAAAACTCCGGTGATCTCTAATCTTAGGTTCTGCCACTGGGAAACTGAGGCAGGGATAGATGGCGATGGCTGTGCTAGCTCCCAGCAGGTTATTGATTTATCCTTGCTTCAATCTCAGCCATCCAGAAGAGTGACGGCATAGCAGGAAAATAAAAATTAAAAAACAAATGAGGGAAAAGTCGTTTGCTCACCTGCTTTGCTTGTGTGGGAGTAAGATCAGGTCCTATGGCTGCGAAGAAGGGGGGTTATCTTTTCCTCTTTGTCCTTTGCAAGGTGCTAATGCTGATTTTAAGGTCGCAGGAAAAAGAGCTCCACATTTAGCAAAGCGGAAAAACAGCAGCTAAGTGTGGAGAATCGGAAACCTGATTTGAATAAGAGTTACCAGATTGTAGGAACTTTAAATAGAATGGCAACTAATGTAATTAAAATGAAAAGGTTCAAAGCACATTAAAGGGCATTAATATGCAATAAGGAAATTCTTAACTTGCTGTATCTCCGAATGCACAGTCCTGAAGGTGAAAGGAGCAGTGCCCACAAGAGCCATTCTTTGGGGGAGGGCATTGGGTTCAGTGCATGAGAAAGGTTCAGTTGCAGACGCCTTCCATGGAAAGTCTGGTGATTGCAGGACTTTTAGCATGATGGAGGCTTGGTAACCAGGCTGAAGGAGTGGAGCAGATTCACGTGGGAGCCAAACCAACCTTCATCTTCCAGGGCGATGCCCAGGAGCAAAGTCCTTCAGTCTCTCAAGGTCTGCCAAGGCGGATAAATGTATAAATAGAGCAGAGGAAGGGCCACACTGGTTCAGTGGTCCCACTGCTCTCCTGAGCGCTCTCCTCTAACGGCTGGTACCAGCTGCTTTGAAAGAAAGCGCGTTGTGCAGCGAGCAGCTCTGAAATAACCTACCTTCAGGGAATTGCCTTCCCAGACTCCCTTGTTAGATGTTAGCTTAAGCCTCATAACAGATTATGTCCCTAAATACGGCTTCATTTCAGCAGCACATTGTTTTATTTCAGCAGTAGAAAGGGAGATGACATTTTTTTGGACTGTGGAACGGCATTAATAGCGTCACTGTTCCAACATTTTCTCAAAGCTTTAAAAAACTAAATGAAAAATGCCCCTTGCATGTTACCCTTTCTGCATTGAAAGGATTAAAAGCAGCTAGTCAACACAAGCCCTCTATGTCCTAATTAACTCCTTTTCTTGTAGCTTTAAACGATTCGTTTAAGCTCCCTGCATAAATATATATTTCACCTAATGGAACTGGAATTTTGCCACGGATACCACTCCAGGCAGGATTACACCTCAGGGCACCAAAGTAGCTGAGCAAATGTAAACTTTGTGATTTAAACTCCACAAAGATAGCAACAAACGCTTACAAGAGAAACAGAAAACAGGAGCTGGTGGATGGGAAATTCTCCTTGTTGGGACAGAAATATTTCTGTTTGTAGGTGTCGTGGTTATTGTTGCGGCATTAAAAACCTCCGGTTTTAATCCTGCAGAATGGAAGATGATCCTCCTAGGGATAATATTTAGGTAAGAACTGTCCACAGCTTCTTAATAATAACAGACCAAGAGTCCATCCACAGCTTCTTAAAAATAATAGGCCAAGAGTCCATCCACAGCTTCTTAAAAATAATAGGCCAAGAGTCCATCCACAGCTTCTTAAAAATAATAGGCCCATGGTTGAATGCTCTGGGGTTTGCCAATGTCTTTCCGGACTCTATTGGACGTCAGTTCTCTCCAGAAAGGACAGCGTTTCCCAAACTGGAGAAATCTCTCCCTCCTCTTCCCCCTGGTGTTGATTCCTTTGCTGGGCCTCACGCCAGATCTGCGTGGGACAGGAAAGACAGAGGGATGTCACTTGGCATCCTCGGTGAGGGGAAAAGGGACCCAGCCACGGTGTCATGGCCAGTGTCACGAGGAGGAGAAACGAGGGATGTGCCTCAGCTTTCATTAACAACAACGATTCAGCAGCGATGGGTGAGATCTTTGGCTGATGCGTGTCCACGGAGCTAAGTCAGCGAGTGGACCCAGAGACATGACACCACAGACGCTGCTATTTTTGTTGTATCTGCCCCTGGCCCTCTGCAAACTGATTCTCTACTCTCAACTTGCCTACTAAATCACACGGGTTTCTCCTCCGTTATTATGTAACTTCATTGTCTTGAAGCAAGAGATGAATCCCAATGATTTTCGTTCTCCTCCGAGCTGCTATTTGCTCTTTTATTACGGAAAGCCAAAACCCAAACACAACCCAGATGCTAATGTGAATTCTAGAGACTCCGGTAGGATTTAGTATTATAGATTTAGCTAAGAAACCAGAATATTCTGAATCCAGTGATGGAAATGTAACTGAAACCATTTCCAAAGGGAAGCCCGATAATGCTAAAAGAGTGGATAACTAGGAAGATTTTATAATTGCATCAGTTACAGAGATGACCACAGTCCATTTTGCAGGAAGTGAAATAGATGCTCTGGGTTCGAGTATCATCAAATATTGGCATTATTACTTGATATGAAAGAAATCTTTGGCCCTGAAGGCTTTACAAAAGTCTCTTCTGGATTTGTCAGGGCATATAATGAAGTTCCTGCTGATTCTAAGTGTATTTTCCATAGCCCAAATGTAGGGGTATAACATTGGCTGGTCTGAAAATGAAGATGACACCAGACTTCTCAGTGTCCTATAAAGGAATGACCTTCTGGATTTCACAGAAACCACTGAGATTTCAAAGGGAGTGTATTTGCTTCTAATTAGAAGCCCAGAGCAGAAGTAGGAAACTTATGCAACAAAAATAATTAAACCAAATTCCTCTCGGTCCCTGTGCGTCCCACCAGGCAGGAGCTTCCATTTTAACGAGCTGTGTTTGTCAGCCAGGGTCTCGTGGTGGGTAACACCATGAGAGTCAACGGGTTGGTCTTTGTCCATGCCAGCTGAGAACGTGTCTATGTGACACCAGAGGGTAGAAGACTCAGGCTGGAAGAGAAAGCAAGGCAGAAAATATCAGTGGCATAGAAAGAAATCGGAATATTAGGTCTTAATTGTGACATGTAAATTATAGGTCATGAAGCATATGAGGTCTCTGAGTTGAATACTCAGTGGGACTGGAATACTTGTTAAAACTCAGGGTACTTGCTCATCAGGTGGAAAATAGGTTCATCAGGCTCGTTATTTTTTAAGTGTGGTACAATTGTGCCTTGAATTAGCCCACTCCCTTCCAATGACCTTTCTTGGAGCATATTTTGGATATTAAGAAGCACTGGATCTGGGGCAGAGCAGTTCATCCCTCAAGCCAGGAAGCTGAGATGGAGCCAACTCAGAGGAAGTTTTTTTGTTGTTGGGTTGCGGATTTTTTTTTTTTTGGACTGCGTGTGTTGCCAAAAGATTAGAAATGACAGTCATCAACAAGAACGAGAGCCAGGGTAGCAGAGGGCTGCCTGCAATAACAGAGGGAGCCCCTCTGGAAACACTCCTTCAGGGTTCACCGGGGCCAAGGGGTTCTCAACCCTTTTCAGAGGGTGGATGATGTTTTAATACTGAGACTCTCTGCTGAGAACATGATCCCACGGACCCCACCTCTCCTCTCGCTGGAAAGAGAGAGAGCTTCGGCAGTTGCTTACGTGGGAAGTGACGGTAATGGGAGAGAATTGAATGTGGCTTTAGCTGCCTTTAAATGATTTAACAGCTGGGTATAAGGAGATGTGACCGCCACTGAAGTTGTTCCATTGGGTTTAGGAGCTGGACTGGCTTCCAAGCAACGGAGCCAATTTAAGGGAGTTTATATGGTGCCTGTGGGAGCCCCCGATACAAGCACCAATCTGGGACAGTTACCTTCTTAAGGCCCCTTTGGGAAGGGCTGGTACAACCAGCCCGCCACCCACCCGGCGCGTGAGGGAGGCATTTTAAGACGCTTTCGATGACATTGACTTTGTCAGGTTCATGCTTTGCTTCCATTTGAAGCGCTGGCGCGACGCTCTGGCAAAAATCCCATTTGCAACTTGCTGTAGCACCACAGGCCCCAGCGAAGCGGGATGGTGACCTGGGCAGCCTTTTGCTCTAACCATGGCGTTTTTTACATCAACTAGTAAATCCCAAACTGTATGAACCCCTCCTTGTTCGGCTGCACCTTAAGCAGGTAGAGCTGTCAAGCAAAGGCCTGACAAAAATGCGTGCTTGCCCAAAATAAATCTACTGGGGGCTCCTCAGGGCAAGAACTTTTGGGAGAAATAGTGGGTAATGAGTTCAATAGCAACACTTCTGGGACAAGTGTGTCCAAAAGCACGCTACAGAGGGGAAAAAGCCATGAAACTGCACTTTTCTTAGAAATCTGACTTCTTCCTTCAGCAAAGTATCTTTGCATTTCTTGCATTTCTTTCATATAAATTCCAGCTCCGTCCGTTCCTTCCGGTGTGAGTAATCACAGAGCTTTGGGTCGTGCTGAAGAGTTCAGAAATCTTTGTCCTTGTCTAAACTTTGCACTACAGGCCTTGTTTATGAGCTGTCTGGAGAGGATCTGTGAATCAATGGAGCATTGTTCAATAAATAATAAAAGCCAGACACAACCAGGTTTCTTTTTATATGAGGCTTTTCCCATAGGAGACAGTATATAAAAAATTCTGATGTGTAAGAACACGATTTCTTCCTCTATAGAATGTAATTTAAACTCATCAAATTAATGACCACGTTGACATCCGTCACTTGAAGTAATTTGTAACATCACAGGTCAAATATAAAGTCGCTTTATAAGATGGGACCTTGTTGTGATTTAGGTTCTTTCGTGCTCGTCCTGGAGGAAGCTGTAATTAATTTCTGTCGGTGTGATATATAAGCAGCGCTTTGCTTCATGTTTAATACAAAAGAATTAAACAGGCCTTCCTGGCCCTCCTCACTTGTGTTGAAGAGTCAGGTTTGTCTGATTTCTCTCATCCCACTCTCAGTTTATGGTACGTCTTGCAGTGCTAGCGCAAGACGTGATGTCTGGCTCATCTGAAATGCCTGCACCGTGGGCAGGGTTAATGTAGCAGATGTGCAGATTTTATTTGGGAGTTGTGCAAGACCCAGAGTCGATAGTCCTGCTCCATAATCACTGTTTTCTTCTGGTCAGTAACGCTCGATTTCATCACCACTGAAAACAGAGTTGTTGAAACCAGAGATACGGGGAAGGCGTTTCGTGATAAAGAGAATCAGGCCTCTGATCTTTCCAAAATCCTGTTACCAAGTAGTGCAAGTGGTGACAAATCCATTTGCTCTTCTTCTTCCAGGCAATTCCTGATTTTTTAATAAAATGCATCTCTTCTTCAATCAAAGTCCAAAATTGCAGCCTGGGCTGTTATTGCTTTTTCTATCCTCGCCTGAGTCAGCCGGTACCCACTGCCTTAACCTCTTCATTCCTTCATCTGTTTGAAGGATGTAGTGATCAGGTATGAAAAAAAGCTTAAGATAACACAGTAGCCTCGCTTGGAGTATGAGATAAGTGATATTAGTAATCAAGCATTCCATAAATCATCTTTATCTGCACAGCTGGATGGGACTTAAAGGAGCCGGGTCAAAAAGCCAAGTATATATCCTCACCTTTGCATGAGTCAAAGCGCCTGAGGCCAGGCTGTAGCTTCACCTGCCCCAGCTTTCATCGTGGTGCCTGCAGAGCTCGGCTTGTTGGAAATGCTCCTACAGTTCTACACTATGACTGCTCCTCATTGCAAATAACAACATGTCATTGGACTCCTGCTTCACCTGCAAAGACTCTCTGGTGATGCCTAAATTTTGGTGGCAATAGAAAGCTCAGGAGTCTGTCTTTGCTGGCAGTTTGTCTTCCATGACTTTGTCTCTGTGTCCTTTTTCTGTTTAGGAGGAGCTGAACCGAGCACATCTGCGGGAGGACGTGATGTGACAACGCTTACTCCAGCTACTCATAACCACAAGTAGAATCTGAGAACCTGTGCAAAGGTGTCACTGAGGCTTTTCCACACCGGGAGAGCAGCTGAGCCAGCCCAGAACCAGATCTGGAGGTGAGCAGCAGGTAAGCAATGAGGCTAGGGAGCAGGTTTGACCTCCAGCCTGTCTTGGAGGCAATTCCAGGGAGCAGGGCGTTCATAGCCTTAGTCTGGGTGATGTGAGGATAGATAGGGCTAAAGCCTGGGCATGTCTGTAAATCCACGTGGCAGCCAATTCCCACATGGAGCTTTGGGTTGTTACTTTCATTAAAACAACCTCTTTCAAGGATGTGCTGGATTTTTCAGGTTAAGGTGGGAAACAATAAAATAGCTAGTTATAAAACCACCAGTGAAATCTGGGGAACGATTCCTCTTCATTCCAGCGAGGTTTGGATTTGGCCATCACCTGCCCTACGGCTGGGAGAGAAGTGGAGAGTAAACACAAATGAGAAGTAGGCAACCAAGTGTGTCACTTCTGTTTGTGATTGCTCGGTGAATAAGCCCTCTGTTTGTCCAGGGCGTTCAGTGGCCGGATCCACACGTCCAGTCTTGTTTAGATCACTCTCACAGGAAGGCAACTGCATATTTGTGGCAGGCTTTAGTTGGGAAAACTTCAGTGAAGCCTGTAAGTATCTGTTCTGCTCTACCACCATCACCACCAAAAACCATCTGGTATTTTAACAAGCTTGCACTGCAGATTTCCGTATCTCCAGAATAAAATTGCATCCATGGGAGGGAAGAAGGAGGAAAAGTAGTCTTAAACCAAAGCAGTCAGGAAACCACAGAAAGGAGGCTCTGTGGCTGACATCTTCTCAACCCAAGCTGGGTACACCAGAGTAGAAAGTCTTGCTCAAAGTGCAGAAATTGGAATCAGCCTGTACTGGGGGCTTCCCCACCAAGTCTGCAACGACAGCCCCTGTTTCCAGCTCTGCTCTAAGGAGGATGGGGTTGACTGGGCGGTGCTTTAATGCACATGAGCACCAGGATGGATCGAGGACAGCAAACTAGTTGCCAAATGGGGCTTCAAAGTCCCTTAAGGGAAGTCAGGGCAGGGTCTCATCAAACCTCTGGTCCAACACAGGGCCGGCTGAAGTCAGTGGGCTTCAGTGGATGAGGCCTTGACCACAATGGGCTTTGAATTGCATCTCCAGAAGGATTTGCAGAAATGGAGCGCCAACAATTTCAGCATTGTGTCTTCCTAAATGGGTAGAAAATCAGGCCTAATGATGGAAACTTTTCTAAGCAACCTGATACTCCAGAGCCTCCTAAACACAGAAGTAGAGGGATAATAATGGTAATAAAATCAGAGCCATCCTAAAGGCATGATCCAGACTGTTACCAGTTTCATCCAGTCCTTTCTGCCTGCTCTTCACCCTGGATGACTGTAAGTCCTTTTAAAAAGGGAACGTACCTAGAAAGTACCTTTTTTTTTTGTGGTGATCATAGGAAACAAAGGAATGTGAACATTTTCTGGGTGTGTCATACACCCCAACTTCTAGAGAAGTTGCTTAAATAAAGGGTGACTTCATGAGAGGAGGGCTCTGAGGTGCAGCTGAGCTGGGCCACGTTTGTGGGCTCTCTGTAATGCCTACAGCACATGAGCAATGATTCTGCTTCAGAGCAGAAGATGGCTCCAAGAAGCACTTCCTACTTCTCTGTCTCATCCAGGATTGTGTGTTTAATTGATCCGTCTTCATTAAGTGTTTTGAGATCCTCAGAGTTACACCGCAGCACCTTATTTACATTCTCATGAGGGAAAGCAGATGAAGCAAAGGGAGAAAAGAGGCTGTGAAAGACAGCATCAAAGTGAAAGGGAAGGAGGTTCTCTGCAGAATGTTTTCTCAGGTGTAGGAAAGGGTAAGGCTGTTTCTAGCCAAAGACATCAAAGGCAGGGAGCCCCCTCCCCAAGCCGTTGGGCTGGTTGGCTTTGGTTGGGCTTGGCTCGGCAGCTGGGGAGTGACTCAGAGTGACGGGGAGCAGTGTTTTTCATGTGTGATCCGGAATGGGTAGGAGCCTTTGTTTGGGAACCTTTGCAACTCCCTGAGTGAGTTCACCCCAGTGAGGTCAGCGGATAAAACATCAGAAACAGGTGAAGAAATCACCCTGACTTTTTAACACTTGTGTTTTTAAATACTTCTCTAGCACTGCTTGGATTAGTCCTGTGCTGTCTGTTCTCAGCTTGGTTCTGTGACCGGCCAGAGGATGCTGAATGCGGTCAAATGGTCTCGTGGTCACAGTGCTCACTAATCCAGGACCCTTTTCAGCCACAGACCTCCCGCGTGACTCGAGTCCTTCCATCTTGGACCCTCATTAGGAAATGCCAATACCTGCAGTGTCCCAGGAGAAGTGACTTGCCTCGGTGTCTGCAGGCCCCAGCCTTGTCCTCACAGAGCCTTCCTGAGTTGCTTAAGAACGAGGAACAAATAACAGTACGTTGCTCAATAGTTATATGCCCCAAAATGTACATGGTTGGGAAGAGAATTTCTCTCCCACCTGCAACAGAGCAAGACCGTTTGTTTCATGCAGGAGATTGTATGGCTTCTCCATGAGCAGGGACAAGAAGGTGACACAGGGGACCTCATGCTTAGCCCCATCCCTTTGACTAAGGGACAGGGACCGAAGGCACTTGGAGGGATATAAGGAGTTTTTAAGTGTGGGGCTGTGATTTGGAGCACTTTGAAGTTGCATGGGCTAATGAAGAGAACAGTTTGTCCTGGAAAATGGGAAGTCGGGGTGGGACCGCTGGCTCTCGATGACCTGTTGTGTAGCACTGGCTAATTTGCCCATTGTCTCTCCTGTCTATTTAAATCTGAAGCTCTTGGGGGCACCATATGTATTTACACAATGGGGCCATGATTTCCATAGCGCTTGTGCTAATTATCCAACACAAATAATTAATGGATGGAACAAGTCCTGGCTCCAGCGTTGAGCTTCTAACCACCTGCCCTGCTTATGACTTTAGGCCAGTTTGATTGCAGCAGAGCGAACACAATGCCGTGAAGAAAACCCAGCACATGATTCAGCTTTTTTTTTCTAAATAGAAAAGTGAAATATCCAGTAATCCTAAACCACATCAGCCCTTTTCTTCACCGAGGCTGGCTGCGTCCTCCTATAGCTGCTAAATGCAAATAGTTGAATCCAACACCAAAGCCTTAATGCTGTTAACCACTGCTGGATATTAGTGTTGCCAGAGTAAGAGCGGCAGCAGCAAGCTCTTGGACGGGCGCCATCACTTTATTACTTATTACTTATTTTTATATAGCCTTTGGCATGGCAAGAAGTCCTTCTTTAATTATAAACAGGAATGAAGAAGCCACAAGAGGAAATCATCCAGTATTGTAGCCGGATAACTGGTACTGCACTGATTACACAGGGACTCTTATCAAAGCTGACACAGTGCTGGGGCTGTGCAGATATTGTGCTGGAAGCCACAGGCTGTGCGTGGGAGAGAGCCTCGGAGCGGACGTAAGAGCAGGGTAATTCTGCTGAATTGAATTCTCCACGGAGAACTTCTTGTGTTTCCTTTTTCTCTCTTTCTCCCTCTCTCCCCCTGCGTTAAGGAAATAGGAGAAAAGTAAAGACAAGTCCTGGGAGACGAAGAACTAAGATAAATGCGTAACCTTTTCACTTCTTCTTTCGACATCTTTTGGGGGGTGGGAGGAGGAACCTCAGTATGACACAGAGATGAGCTATGGATAACGGCAGTTGTTTGTGGAATGATGAGAAAACTCTTGAATCCTGTTTAAGTCTCTCCCAACAAGTGAATAACTACTGTTTGTTTATCTTGCCAAAGCCTTTTCCTTTTCTGGAAGGACTGTCAGCCCCACCTTCTCTGTTGGCTCTGAGCATCTTGTCCATAGTAGTCTCAGCTTCTGTCACTCTACCTTGGTCTGCACTGTCCTCTGTGCTTAGCCTCATGGATACGGAAGGCTGCTCCGAGCTCTCCCGCATGATCTCAGAACAAGGTTGCCTGGGACTCAACAAGAAGTCACCAAAGAGCTACTGGAGCAGAGGCCATAAATCTGGTTCTTTAGATCGGTCCTCCACCACCAATCTGTTGTGAGACCATGGGAAGATGCCTTCTGGTTCGGATTCCGTTCTCTCCACGGGCAGATGCATCTCTGGGGAGAAGAACAGCACGAAGCTGTGTCTGTCTCCTTTCAGCCCTGCTTTAGGTGGAGCTTCTGCTGGACACTGCCCTCGCTCAACACATCAGGGATTGCTCTTTTAGCAAAGGTAATGTTGGCCTGGCTGGACAAGGATAACGCGGAGCAGTCTTCTCTGCTGCCATCCCCTTGCAGAGCAGAAGGCAGCTTCGGAAGTGCACGTTTCAGTTCTGGAGCTAATAAATCTTTCTGTTATTTTGGGCTATCAGGGCATCCAAACTGAAAGTCAAGGGAGGTTTGTACACACGCCCACTCAGGCTGCCTCAAGTAACTGTTCTCCAAATTTAACTAATTATTTTTTGACCTGAGATCTTCCCATTTGGTCAGATGTTGGCCCTGTGTCTGTAGATTTAAACTCCTGCAATCATCTTAGAGCAAATCCTGTGAACACCTACGAACTTTCAGAAGCCTCCTTATTTTATGGGGTTTTATACTAGCAAAAAGAGGCCTGTTGAGCTTCATTGTCTTGTTTTTCCCCTCAGTTCCCGCTCTTGATTATTTTTCTAGCCAGCTCTCATTGAAGGCCCATAAATAATCGTGTCAGAGCTGCAGACATCTTCCAACCCTTTAAATTTTTTTCCAAAAGCCCCAGATACCATCTCCGCTGACTGAAGCCAAGCGCTGTGGAGGGTTGGTGAACTCAAAGCTTTCATTGCCCACAATATAGAGAGGAACGGAGAGCCAGAACATATTTTTATTGCGCCCAAAGGGGATACAGATCGAGGGGTTTGGATGAACTTTCTTGTCTCTCTTCGCTCCAAGTACTCCTTTCTTAAAACAAAGCAGACAATTTACTAGTGATTTGGGTGATAATGTGGAACCAAATTCTTGGTGGTTTCCTCCAGTTAGTTCCCTCTGCAGAGAACCGTGTTCTGCTGACATTTCAGCGCGATGAAATAGAGTCACGGACAGATCCCGCTGAGAGCAGCCGCTCACGCAGCTCTACCTGGGGATTACATCCACTCGGGAGGACTCTCGGGTCGTTGGCATGAATATAAATGCCAGGTAGGAGAAAATCTCCTGAAATTTCATGTGATGGCTGATAAGGGATAAATCACCTGATTAACAATGGGAGGATTTCAACAGCTTAGCTCTGTCTCCAGCTCAATAAAAAGACATTAATTCTGTTATTTTTTCCCCCTCATTCCTGCATCCTCTTATCCTGGGGATGAGGCAAGGACAGGCAGAGATTCTCCTGGAGTGAGCAAAGAAGAACTAACCAGGCACAGAGCAAGGATCAGTTTCCATCGCACACCCCAGTCTAGCTCTGGTGTGATGCTGGGATGAAGGAAATCTGTTCAGAAAATTCTTCAGAAGCGTTTTGTGCAGAGCTTGAAGCCCAGCTGCCACCAGAAGGACAGGAGGACACGTCCACGAGGCAGGACTGACAGATGTCTACCGTTGCTGCTGAGAAATCTGCTGAGCCCAAGCCATGGCAGTGTCAGTGAAGAACTCCAGCTCCAGGATCAGTGTCATGTCTTGGCAGACCAGAGCAGTTTCTGTGTGCAGAGAATACTAAAACAAGCATCTTATAAGAAAGTTACCTCCAGCGTCTTCTTTACCAACACATCTTGTTGGTATTAAGTGTAATATATAAATAGCAAATATATATAAAGAGCAAAATTTTCCTCCTTCACTTCCATCAGTCACATTTGTTAGCTGTGTATCTAGCCATACTTCAACTTGGCTAGTACTCACTGGGCAAAATATAGTTTCACAAGGCACAGTGAAAGATCTACCAGCTTCAGAATTTTGCATTTTCTTATTTTTATTGCAGAAAGAAAAATTGTGCCTGAGTTGCAGATCCCGGTTTACCTGCCCTCTGGCCCTTTAAATTGAGGAGGGAAGGGAATAAAGTGTGATTCTCCTGGAGTGGCTGTTTGCCACCTGCTTCCTAAAGGCTTACGTCCCTTCTAACTGGTAAGTTTGGGGAGGTTCTGATGTTTTTTATGATTGCTCTTTTCCCTTTTGTTCAAAAGTAACTGTTTGGAGGGGGTTTGAGTGGTGGGCAAAGCTCTGTGTGAGGTTCTCAGATGCATCTCAGTGTTGGTGATGCTGAGTGGTTCGATTCACATAAGGAAAGAGATGATCTCCAAAAAGAACTTGTTTATGGTCTTTGTTTGGCTGTCCTGTTGTGAAGGACTCTTTGGCCCCTCTAGGGCTTCTGCTGCCTTGTCTGGGAGCTGGTAAGTTCAGCCCTGGGCTTAGGTGGGACCTCTAAGAACTGTTACGATACATTTTTCTCTTGAACAGCTCAAATTGTGAATAACCACGATGAACAAAGGAAAGGAGGAAAAAACAGCAGCACAAAAAATGACATAACTGGCCCAAGGTTGTGCAGAGCAATTAGAAATAGGCGTTGTGTCTCTTAATTATCTGGGTCTCGCTGTGTCCTCACCTCCTGCGTGATGCCACAGGGTCCGTCTACACAACACAGACAAGCCCAAGGGGTGGGGAGAAGAACATCCTGCTCGCTCTGAGCTCCCTTGGCATTGAATAAGAACAACAGAGGCTGTGTTTGGGTAGCTTTCTGCACTTTTTATTCTTTTGCTTCTTCAGGAGATTTCTGATAATGCATGATTTTAGTACTTGTATAAAAGAAAACTCTCAAGGCCCCAGTGGAAGGACCAGCATGTCCTTAAACTGCTGTATCGAACGCAGGGACAGGTACTACAGCGTGGAGCTGAAACTGGGGGAAAAGGGACAAATAACAACGCGAAAAGGGACAAATAACAACGCGAAAAGGGACAAATAACAACACAAAAAGGGACTCTCCCCAACAGGTGGAAACTGAGGCAGATGAGCTCACAGCCCTGACCCTGCAAACACCCACATGTGAGCTTGATTTTAAGCATGAGTGGTTGCTTAAAGCCTACGATTTAAAGGATTACTCGTGCTTAAAATTAAACACACATGTATGGATATGGGGAACTGGATCTTCGGTGTTTCTCTGCGTGAACTGGCCACTTAACTTGGAAGCCTCTCCACACTTGTGTAATTTTATCGCATAGTAAATACCAAAATAATCTTATCAGCAGTGTCCGGGGGGTTGTATAGCACCTAGCACAACAGATCCTGCAATTATCTGGGGTCTCTGCTTTACTGGTGCAGGAAAAAACAAGGATTTGAGCTGTGCTGTTTCCATCCTTGTCATCTACCTGCACCTCTGGGGTCTCTGAGCTTTGATTTTTTTTTTTTTTTTTTTTTTTTGGGATCTGCTTCAGCTGAGGGGCAGAAACTTAGTCTCACCACATTTTACTCTTGTACCCTGAAAGGGCTTTACTTTAAACCCTTCCCCTTCTGTCAGTTCTCTAGTTTTTGTGTGATGTCAGTGATCGCACTGGGTCTGCTCTGAGGCTGGAGTAATGGTTCCATGCAAGATTGAGACCACTGTTCTTCTGCCGGTTAAGATGTGCTAGCAAGGAGGAGGACTTTGGCACTGGGCAGAAAATAATACTCCTCTAAACCCCCGCTTATTAAAAACGGGTCTCAGTTTGAAGCATGTGGGGTTTATGTTCTCTTTTAAACCCCTGCCTGGCTTAAAACTGCATATTCTTTATCTTTCTTCGTGTCTGAGCTCTCTGTAGAAACTCTCCTACGTGTCTTCAACAATATCTTGGAATAACGAGTCCCGCTGTTTTCATTATGAAATGTTTTTTCCTCGCAAAGCTTTTTTGTTTGTTTGTTTGATAATGAAAAGTGAAAAAGTTACAGTCCAACCCCACAGGAGCTCCCAACTCTGCTCCGAGCTGGTCGCGTGTGATCAGAGTCATCCTCTCTCAGCGGCTCATCGCCAACTTCTCCTTTGCAGAAACCAGAGACGCTGCACCGGGCACTTGAGTGGAATCAGGGAGTCGCGTCACCTGCCCCGAACACTGGATTTAAGGGCTTTGTGGTGAGGTTTAACTATTTCTGGAGAACAGCTCTGAAGGGACTGCATCCTCTGTGCCGGGCGAGTGATTGTAGCAAATTAGTGCCCTGTAGTTCTCCCCGTTTCTCGAGTCAGGCAGTGGCGTGTGATTGATCAGCAGGAGCCACATTGCCGGCATGTCTTCCAAATTAAAGAGAAAATGTTCCCTCCTGCCTCATTTAAGCCAGGGGAAGTGGAGCCTGTTTTCCGTGCAGCTTTCTCCATCAGCTAGCCTCCCTGTCGCTGAATAAATGTACCTAGCCCCGGGATTTGTCTTGCCCAACTTTATGGTAGACATCAACCATTCAGATCGAGTTGAGGCTCAGCCTCTCCAACACTGCTAGAGGCTTTTCCCATTTCTGCTCCTCCCGGACCACGGACTGCCCTCCCCAAGCAAGGGGAGATGTTGCCAGTGGTCGGGGCTGTGGAGGAGGGAATGGGAGAGGACGTGGAGTGAGTTGGAAGCATCAGCACTGGGAGCTGGAGTCAGACTGGGCTGTTCTCAAGAGAATTTCAGGAGCTGCAGCAGCAGCTGGAGCTGAGTCCATCACCCTGGACCACAGATTGTGATTTGCACCCTGAGGACAGCAAATGCTCTCTCTGCCTTTGTTCAAGTGATGTGGAACAAAGCAGCAGCAGCTCAGGCTCAGTGTCATCTCCTTCCACCTGACACACGCTCTCTGTTAGGCCTCACTTGCTTTTCCCCAATGGCCTTCTGGCTTTCTTTCCAACCTACCAGCACCGCTGCAGATGTAACGAGGGGATTGAGTCCCCAAATTCATCTTTTTCTCCAGTCTTATTTTCCAGAGGGATGGGATGGTCTGGAAAACATCACCCTGTCATCCTTTGCAAGGTTGGGAGCTGGAGCTGAAGCTCGCCATCCGCTGCCCCTGCTCCCGCACAGGGGATGCTGTGGAGCTCCGCGGTGCCCGTAGTGCCTAACGAGCAGAAATCAGCCGTGCCGCGGGGAGCGTTGTGTGCCGAGGGCTTTATGTAACGTGGGAGAATAGGGGAACCCAGTGTCTGAGGGGGGAAAATTGCTTATTCCATAATGACTGTTCCGCTGCCTGGTACAGAGTGGAATAATTAGGGTTTCTTTTCTCTTTAATTAGAAAATGGCAAACAGAGATTAATCAATTACAAATGCCTCTTTATACTGCAGTGCACTGCAATTAACATTACTTAAATGTGTTAACAAAGTAGGAGGCCTGTATTTGTAAAGCAACTTCTTACTGCTTTTTCTTTCCCTGGTTTCCCGGCTCCCAACATGTCTGAACCCTTTCCGTTTTCCCTTTCTGCTCTCGCCCCTGCTCCTTCTGCAGAGATTTCACCATTCTAGAGGAGATTTTTTAAACCATTATATACCCCATAGCATTAGCAAAACTACTCCTTCCGAAAAAAAAAGCCCTTTTGGCCAGGCTTGGAGGGCTGGAGGAATTAACCTGGGGGGAAAAAAGAAGTGGAATCGGGATCTTCCATGGGGTCGCACACTACAATAGCAGAGTAAAATCCAGGAAATACAATAACTTGATTCATTGCTCGTTTCTTACGCCGCTGCCAAAAGCGTGATTAAGTCACAAAGAGTTCGATTAGGGACACTTGGTAACAAAAACCTCAGCTCCATTGACATGTTCTATTTTCAGAGTACATCTAGTGCTTGTGCTCGCTGCTGCAGGCCTCTTCCTCATTCGGCGTTTAATAAAGCTCCCACCACCGAACAAAAGTACCCAAGAGGGGAGGGCGAGGGGAAGGGTGCGGGGAGGAAGCCGCTTGCATTCAAGAGCCCAAATAATGAAGCAGCAGCGGAGGGAAGGCAGGGTGGTCTGGAGGTGGGCGCCCAGGGTGCTGGGTGCTGCTCAGCACCCTGTGCTGGGGCTCTGCCCTGGTGCTCACCTGTGCCTGCGGCCGGCCAGGGCTGGAGAAGAGCCTGTGTCTCCATGCATTGCTGCCATCTATTGGGAGGAATCGGCTCGTTCTCACCCCAATTCCCTCACCCAGCCGCATTTCGGGGAGAGCATGGAACTGCCAGGCCCGGCTGCTGCCAGCATGTAGGTGTTCCTGTGCCACGGGCTGGGGAATCGTGGGATGGTTTGGGTTGGAAGGGGCCTTCCAAGGTCATCTGGTCCAACCCCCCTGCAGGGAGCAGGGACATCTGCAACTAGAGCAGGTTGCTCAGAGCTTCATCCAACCT
>JAVSBS010010185.1:2770-20701 GCA_033124195.1 Coracias cyanogaster | reverse complement strand
TGGAAATTTGACTGAACCATTGTTCTGCCAAACATCTGTCTATTCAGAGAGGGGGAGAGAGATCTGCGACTTTGAAGAATGCAGTAACCTAGAAACTGTCCGCTGCTAGCAGTTATTTTCAAAACCTGATGGTTATCAGTTAGATGGTACCAGAAAAATACGATTGTGACATTTAGCAAAGTTGCTTTTACAATGGATTTAAAAAAAAAAAAGATTGCTGGCAAGTCAGCTCTGGATGTCTCTACTTTGTGCACTGTAGATGCTTAGATAAGTTGGACACATTGTCTTGAACAATGGAAATTAAAAATCTGTCTTCTGGTATACTGAAAAGATATTAGGTCTCTAATTTGGAGCTCATTAACAGATGTCTTATTTTAGATCTGCAAGGCTCTGCAGCATTATCCTAGGGTGTTTGCTCAATTTCCTTTTGTATTTGGTTGCTATAGAAACACAGGGTCTCACAATTGCACCGTGCCTAAAACAATAAAAGCTTAATGCATACGAAGTCTGCCGAAAGCAAAGTTATAATTTGAACCTGTGGAAACATAATTATGGGAATGACTTGTGCGATGGCGAGGTTATGAACTGGGGAGAGGATGATCTGACCAAATATTTCTCCCTTCAGGCACGTAAGCAGGAGCGAAGAATGAGGAGGGGTTAATTGGGTGATTTTAAAATTTTTTTTTCCTCCTCTTTTCTGTAAAGGTCTTGGTTATATAGATATGTCTTTAGGCTACAACTTAGTAAGGTGTGTTCTCTTCCCTGAAATGCAAATCCTCACTTTTCCCACACCTCGGATCGTGATGGGAGACACCGGGTTTGCATTTCTTCCTAAAGAATGTCTGGTAACATGATCTGCAAAAGTAATGAATATGCCTTGCACAGGCACATAAGGGGACAGATGTTCAGCTTACCAAAAAAAGGTTAATCCCTACTAATTTCAGGGCAATCATGTGGCAATACTGCTGATTCATTGTTAAAATGCACGGTATCTGCACTAAAAAAGACGGGATGACATGGATCCCCTCCCGTTCAGGCTGTCTGCTGCCTCGGCGATTTTAATTATACATGGTCAGCTCCATTACCTGAACTTTCTCTGCCCAAATGCGAATCTTCAGCAAAATGACCTTTCCTGGCTGTGCTTGCAAACTGCTGGGTACCAGGTTAGTGTTCAGCACCAAGCTGCTGTAGCGCTGGCAATCGACACACCAAGTAAAATCTTGTTTCTAGATACTTTCCGATTTTTAGAAAAGCGCAGCACTGGCCAAACCGGCGCTTCCTCGCAATAAGTGCAGGTTTCATGCCAGCGTATGGTCAATCGCCGTCACTTCAGCCTGATTTTTAAATGAGGTTTGGGAGCCAGATGCTGCCAAGCTGCTCTGACCTCCCTTCGGTCTAAGACTGTGGACGAGCCCTCGCTGCCTGGTGCTCTTCATGGGCCCATCCTCGTTGTTTTTCTGCCGTCTTTAGAGGAACTCTGAGCAAAGCTCTAAATGCATGTGATCGGGGTTAGGTTGGGATGGACCTGCAAGTCTCCGTCTAGCCAAAAACTAGATGTTCTCTCTCTTCTAATTGGTAGGAAGGTTTTGGTTGTTGTAGTTATAGAATCATAGAACAGTTTGGGTTGGAAGGGACCTCAAAGATCATCTAGTTCCAACCCCTGCCATGGCAGAGACACCTCCCACCAGACCAGGTTGCCCAAAGCCCCATCCAACCTAGTATTGAACATCTCCAGGGATGGAGCATCCACAGCCCCCCTGGGCAACCTGTGCCAGGGTCTCACCACCCTCAGAGTGAAGAACTTCTTCCTTACCCCTAATCCAAATCTACCCTCTTCCCATCTGAAGCCATTGCAAGTTGCTGTGCCTCAGTTTGCTGGTGATCCATTGCACGTCTTCCATGAATAACCCCCTTGGCAGTGCCTCTGCCCTCTCTCCATGACCTCTCCCTCCATTCCCGCAAAGCAGCAAGGCTGCTGCTGGGCTGTGGTGCTGGAGAAGGGCTTTGTGGGGTGCTGGGGAGCATGCCTGACGTGGTGCCTGTGCCTCTCTCTCTCTGCAGCCGAGGTGGTTCGCTGCCTCAACAGTGCCCTCCAGGTGGGCTGCGGGGCCTTCGCCTGCCTGGAGAACTCCACCTGCGACACAGATGGCATGTACGACATCTGCAAGTCCTTCCTGTACAGCGCTGCTAAATTTGACACTCAGGTACAGTACGAGGATAAAGGGGACGAAAATACCTCGCCGTTAGAGCTCCCTTTTCATGCCCCGGTTCCGTAAAGTCCTGCCGCACTGAAGCACGTGCTTAAATGCCTTGCTGAATGGATGCCTCCATTTCTCTGTCCTCCTGGAGATGGGGTCTGTGGAGGCTTAACCCTTCCTTGCTTGCAGCCCTTCCTGCTGCTCAGCTCCTCCTCTGAAGTGTGAGTTTGGTTTTTTGGCTACGAGCGCATCCTTCGGGGCTATTTTCTGCCGTACATTTTCCACCCGCTGCATGCTGTGTGTGAGGACTTGGCAAGGAGAGGTTTGTGGGGCGGAGAGCTGAGTTTCCTCTTCGGGAGGAAACATAAATGTTCTTCTAACAAAGTCAGTCTCCTGACTGTGTGAGCTGGCACAGGGCTGGGATTTGCCTTGGAAGTCTTTGGGCATGGGAATGCGCGGCCAGATCAGCCCCTCCGGAGCTGCAGCCGCTCGCAGCACGATAACTAGGATAGTGTCAGAGGCCTTTGGCTCTGCCAAGGGCCCTGTTCCTTCGTCCTTTCTGCCCAAAACTCACACACCCCCTTATTCCCCACACTCGCCATCGCAAGGATAAGCACAAAAGCTTTCAAAGCATCTTGGGGGCTGGTGAAGCAGACGCGTTCAATCGCTGGGATGTGGTGCGCAGTCCAGCCCCATCCCGCCGGGCAGAACTGGTCCATCTCTGGGGCTGGCATCTTTAGGTCTGGTCATGCAAACACCAGGACTTCCATTGCCTACAGCTTCTGGGCTCGCTGTTCTCTCTGGACTGTGTGCATCCCCACTGAACCTGCTGTGGATGATAACGATGCAGTAATAGTTGAAGTAATAGTTAATAATAAGAGTAATAGTTAGCATTTAGGGTCCAGCTCCCTGCCATGCCTGATCAGGGACCTCCAGCAGGTCTGTAATTGCAGCAAGGGTCATTAATAGCAGCCAGGCACAGCAGACTGCCTGTTAATACATCCCTTTCTATGAAATCTGTTGCAGTTTAAGTTTTTTCCTCTGTTTCCAGGGAAAAGCTTTTGTGAAAGAAAGCTTGAAGTGCATTGCAAACGGGGTTACGTCCAAGGTGTTCCTCGCCATCCGGAGGTGCTCCACGTTCCAAAGAATGATCTCCGAAGTGCAAGAGGAGTGCTACAGCAAGCTGGACATGTGCGGCATTGCCAAACGAAATCCTGAAGCCATCACGGAGGTCGTGCAGCTTCCAAATCAGTTCTCAAACCGGTACGTGCGAGCTTTCCTCGGCTCAAACGCATCAAATGCAAAAGTGTGAAGGGCAGAGAAAGAAAAGAGAGGAACCAAGTTGACTAACTTCTAAAAGTCCTGGTGTAGCTTAGCCTTGAGCAGCCTGCTCTAGTGAGAGGTGTCCCTGCTGTGGCAGGGGGGTTGGAATTGGATGATCTTTGAGGTCCCTTCCAACCCAAACCTTTCCATGATTCTAAGGCTCTCTGCCTCTTCAAATCCTTGTGAAGTTTTAAGCAGCATTCTTCTGATTCTCTTTTTGGTGAATGCAGCTATAAACATCTCCAGGGGAGAACCATGACGTTAACTAGACGCACATTGCTTCAAAGCCCAGAGTTTGTTTAAACATTAGTTATTTTAGTTTGAATGCAGCGTAATGGTAAAGAGAGCTTTTAAGTATCAAACCAGTTCAATTAAGGTAGCATCTCGGGCACGTTGAGCACTTAAGAGCTTCTCAAACTATTGCGGCTTGATTCTGCAGACTGGAGTTGTTCCCATCTTTGGGTCTACATCAAGCAATGAAGCCTTGCCCTCTGAATTACCTCCTGCAGATCGTAGGAAAGCTCAAAGGGAACCGGTGAACGTTCTCCTCTAACCTTACTCTGCCATGACCCAGTAGTTCATATTTCTAGCAATAGTCTAGGGGTTGTCTTCACCCCTTTAGGGTTGTCTTCGGCCCTGTTCTTCTTGATAGCAAAAGCTGCTGCAGAAATGGGCACGTCACGCTGCTCTCTGGCACCTTTATCTGAGCACAGGACCTCCCTGTCCCCATCCTTCAGGGACAAGGGACAGAGAGAGGCTTCAGGGAGCTACTGCAGTCTGCGCAGTCACGCTGCAAGGACAGGGATTTCTTCCTCTAAATCCTGGAACAATCAGTGCTGAGTCTTGTGATTGGGATAAAAGGGATCTTTTTGAACAGTTTGAGTAAATATGCTCTAGAATCTGAGTGCAAGCAGACCAAGCTGCAACTGAACATGTTGGCTGGCTCTGATGGAAGCTACAGCTCTTCTGGGGTGGCTCTTTGACTTGATCTAGCAGCATCTTGAGCCTCCAGACCTATCCCAGGACAGGTATGCAAGTGATACATAGATGTTCCATCTCTGGCCAGCAAAAACATATTATAGAAAACTCTGCTGTAAGTATTATATCTAGAAAATTATACTTGGGTGTCTTGCCCTGAGCAAATTTGGAAGAGATTTGCTTCAGCATTCTCCGAGGGCTGGGACAAGGAGGAGGCAGCACTGCGGCATCAGTGTTTTACAGGCTGAAAGAGTGGTGTGGGTTAATATGCTGGATTGTAGAGTTAAGGAGCCCTTGGGGGGGCTGTAGGGACATTGGGGTGAAGGGCGATTGAGCGAGGAGGATGCAGTGGTAGCAGCAGTGGTGTGATACGTGTTGGGGACGTTCCTCCCCAGAAGACCAAGCCTGAACGGGAGCCGCTGTCTTCCCAACACGGAGGGAACTCCTCCCCCACAGCCGCCAACCCTCGTCGAAGCCAGAGGATATTATGACATGTTGAGTAACAAAAGCAGCAGGATTTCCCAGCTAATAGTTTACACTGAGGTCTCCTAAAGCATCCTGCTTTCCCAGCCCCTGTCCCAACATAGCCACAGAATAAGAATGTGCCACTTGGCCTGGGACGCTGAGAGGAAGTAGTTAAAGGTCATAGCATCTTCCTGTGATTTAATCTCGTGGCAGGAGCGGGAGGAGAGGAAAGCCTTGTTGCGTTTGCTTGCAGTCTAGCTACTGGAAGGCACCAGCGAGCTGTTTGGTTGCAGCTCCAGCTGTGGAAACCACCGGGCTGTGTTTGTAGGAAGGAGGTGTGGGCAGCACAGCAGAGGAAGGTGGGTAGGATCTGCTCCTCCTGTCCTGGGAGGCTGGAGCTGGTGTAGGCTGTGTCCATCATCAGCTACTGCACACTTCAGACCTTACCACCGGCGTGGCCGCGCTCTGCTCCGCCGTGCCAGAGCCGGGTCCTTTTGTACTTCCAGCGCAGCAGAAACTTTAACCTCACCTGACCTCCCCTGGCTGCTCTAAAGGCCAGAGCTGAGCATAGGAAAGGAGTCTCGACGTGGACTCTCATTTCCCTCTTCCTTCCCCTCCTCCACCTGCAGGTTATTCTCTTCTCTGCCCCTGTGGAAAAATGTCACGGTGACCTTAAAGGCTTAAAATAAGTTCCCCGACGTCCTTTCAGGCAGAAGCAGCCCGACAAATATGGGACTGCTCCTCTTTTCCCAAGTTTCTCTCCCTTGGAAGATGTTCTCCTTGCAGCAAGGTCCCCCTGGCCAGCTTTGCCGTCCCTGCCCGAGCCAGCCGAGCACGGGGCCGTGCTGGGCGTGCCGGAGCCATGCGGAGATCGCTCCTTTGAGCTCTGTTCTCTGCTCGGCTCCAGCAGCACTGGGGAAACCGATCGGCACAATTCCCTGGCTCCATCCTTGAGCCCAGAACGCGTATTGGGGGCCGCTGGGAGGTGAAAACACAGGAGGCAGGCGTGCAACGGGGCAAAGCATAAGGTCTTGGCTTGGGATTTAATGCATGGTCAGCTTGTTGGATGTGACAACCGGTTGGATGTCCTAAAGACCTGTCCCCAGGGAATACATGCATCTGTTGGGCTCAGGCTCGGCTTGGCTTCTCCCTCTTGCTACAGGCTGTGTGCGGAGGGGAAGGGTGAGGGACAAAAGGGGATGGTGCTGCAGGGGTGGCCGCAGCCATCGGAAGGGTCACGCTGGCTCAGGCCAGCGCTCTCCTCAGCCTGTTGCCCTGTCTGATGATCGCACCATCTGTCTGGTAGAAAGACGCACTGATTTCTCTTCCTAAAGCTGTAGAAACTCTTGCTGGTTAGCAGAGTTGAACATACACTCAAGCCAACTACGACATTATCTTAGCTCCTCACTCGCGCCTTCTCTCCCACCAAACCACTCATGCTCGTGGCGTTACCTTGCAGAGCTGGAGCGGCCGCTCCTTTAGGGCTACTGAATCAGAAGGTGGGTGTTCCTTCCACAACCTTCAGAAGGTTGTGTTCCTTCCATACGTCGTGGGCACAGCACCTCCAGGGTGTTTGTTAGATGCGGTGAGGTTACGTACATTTGAAATCAATTCCAAACACACCCTGAATGACTTAAGAGTTCTGATTCTCATAGTTTTGTTGCTTGGACTGGTCTCCTGGCTTGAGATGAGCTCTTACCTTGTTTCCCTGGTCTTGCTGAGGTACTGGAGTAACAGATTCATGGGAATAACAGACGGTAACTCTCACGCAGGTATTACAACAAGCTGGTGAGAAGCTTATTGGAGTGTGATGAAGAGACTGTCAGCACCATCAAGGACAGCTTGATGGAGAAGATCGGGCCCAACATGGCAAGCCTCTTCCACCTGCTGCAGACAGATCACTGCGCCCAAGGCCACCCGCGCACCGACTTCGCCCGGAGACGTATCACCGAGCCACAGAAGCTAAAACTCTACTTCAGGAACCTCCGAGGTGAGGGCTCCGTCCCGGCCCACGCCAAGCGCAGCTCCGCCGAAAGCGCGTAACACCCGGGGAGCGACAGTGGGTGTGCGAGGGATGCTAAGCACTACCAAAGCTGACGAGTAAATGCACCCAAACCACGTGTACTGTAGCTAGTTTTAATAACAACCAGGAACTGGTTTTAGATTTAGTCATGAATATTTTCTATTCCTCTCGAACAACACTTTTGCATGGGTCCGTGTTCAGTGTCTCAGCTTTCCCGCCGTCAGAACGTCTCCCTCTCTTTTTCTTCCCCACAAAAAGATACCCCGAACAATCTTAGTCTTAAATATATCCGTACCGTAGTCAGGCCTTCAGACACCAAACTCTAAACGTACTGTAGCACTAACACCATGGAAGTCTGAAGATTTGGCACCAGGGAGGACGGCTTGTTCTCTCTCGTAGCGAGCTGGTAGGCGACGATAGATGCACTAATAACTATTGCACATCCTAAAGATGTCAATGGAATTCGTGTTATGAATCTGTGCTGGCCATGGACGAATATGAATGTCATATTCCTGGTCTCTTAGTCTCATACAGTCCTAATACTTCCCGTAGAGCTCTGTTAACCCATTGATTCCCCAAACTCGCTAGCTGTGGATGATTCTAGTTACCGTGACCTGGCACCACGGTGCAAAATGAGTTAAAACTAACCCCCAGCCACGCACCACATCAGGAAAGGAACATTTTGTACTACGGAAATGAGTAAAAGAGGTGCCAGTCTGTGGTTGAAGCTAGTCAGAAGGTTACATAATCTTGCATTGTATTTAAAAGCTAACATCTATGTACTGTATTTAACTGTCTAAAGCTTTAAAAGAAATCTAACAAGAACAAACCCTGTCTTAAGACTAGAGTGTTAAAGGTCTTGCTCTAACTGTGGTATAAATAGTTTTAAAATCTGTCATGTACTGTACATAAATTCCACGAGAGTCTGCTTAAAAGGAGCAGAATATAATAACTTTATTGCATAAACTTAGTTTTGTAAGTTAGCGATTTCTTTTTTCCTGGAAACAGTATCTCTGTCATAGTCAAGAGTTCACATTCTACTCTGTGGCCTTTTTATAACAGAAGAGAGAGAATGTTTAGGACAGAAATCGCAGGGCCAGGAACAAGCCTCTCTTCTCATAGTGAGGACGGATGGGGGTAAAAAAAATAACAAAAGAAGAAGAGTTCAGACTGGCCAGTCCTATCTCCACAGAGCTGCTGTGAGACGTGGTTCTCCCCAGGGCACGCTGGGGAGGCACTTGGGGAGTTATCAGATGGCTGACACAAAGCTGCTGGCGCAAGGTAAAACTTCCTTTAGAAAGCCCATTTCTGGGGAGAGGCAGGAAAAAAAAGAATCCTTCCATTCCCTGAAGCTTCAGCAGCAGCAGCACGGTGTGCCTGCTCCCAGCTCTGCCTTCCTTCCATCCACCTCTCTGGCAGGCTCTGCGGCCGGGAGCGCAGTGGCCGGGCCCGTGGCCGTCGCCGGGGCCCCCCCAAAGGCCGCTCCGCACAGAAGTCTGGCCAAAAAAAAGCCACATCGTGGCCCGCGATCAACAAGGCCAGCTCCATGCTCCAAATCCATCCCGTTTGAGTCCGTCTGCAGAGGGGATGGCTCTTGCTCAACGAGTTAGAGAGCTAATAAAGGAGGGATCTATTTTTCTTTTTGAAATCTAAAGCAATATAACTTCTCTCTTTTTTTTTTTTTTTTCTTGTTTTAAAACCACAAAGCCTTTAAACAATAACTTGCTGCTAATATATTGAAACCAGATGCAGTGGCAGCATTTCTAATATTGCTGTCTTCATTAAATGTAGCCCAAAAGTGCTGTCATAAAATTGTAAGCAGCAAAAAATGTTGCTGACGGTAGAGGGTTGTTATTTTAATTTTTTAAATTTTTTTCTTTTTTTTAAGTACTCTGAATCGTGCCGTCCAGGGCAAGCAAGATGCAATATTGCTCGTTCTTAAATAGTCAGGTGTGTAGAGTCCAACACAAGGAAGTTCTGCAAGGTGAAAACCAAAGGCCCCTTGAATATCCTGACCCTAAAAGTTTGACTTAGGAGCCAACTGGGGAACTGTGTGTGTGCGACTCTCCACCCCACAGCGTCCCCCCCCCAGACACGGGGCTCCTAACCAGGGATCTCTGCTGGGGTTTGTTCAGCCAGCGCTGGGGACAAGTCACAGAAAGGTCTTCACCCAGCTTGAGGCAGTGTCCAAACAACTCCTGGATCCTCCTGGTCCCTGCCCCATCCCTGGCACCATTGCAGGTGAGGTTGGCCGGGGCTCTGAGCAACCTGCTCTGGTTGCAGATGTCCCTGCTCCCTGGGGTTGGATAAGATGGTATTTAAAGGTCCCTTCCAACCCAAACCAGTCTGTGATTCTATGGTTGTAGTGGTGCTCTGAGCCATGCAGAGCAGCTCCCATTTTGAGCACCCCCAGCCCAGCTCACACCAGCAGAGCTCCCTGAGGACATCTGGCAGCCACGGTTTTCCATGGAGATGCTCCACGTGGCAGGCGGCTTCTCTGTTGCTCTCTGCATCCTTCTGTGAAAACCCACAGAAGGTTCATGAAGCCGATTTGGGGCCGTGGAGGAGATCACCCCAAATCCTGTCTGTTTGGGCCGTCGTAATTAACTTCCTTTTTCCAGTAGGCATTTAAACCTGTCGTCCCCTTAATACGGGTGGGGAGATGACTGGGAGAATAACTCCGGTATCACAGGTAGCCATCACCCTGCAAACCAAAGCTCTTCCTCCCCGCGCTGGCACCCGCAAGAGCCTCGACTAGACCCTGAGGTTCTGGAGATGCTTTCAGCCACCTCCTTCTGAAGCAGGAGGGAAGCCACAAGCGCAGTCCCCTGCACCCAAAGGCCTGGTCTCCACCTTGCCTAACTTTGCTGTCTAGCCTGAGCTGGTCCTTCAAAGCTCTCCCCAATCCTAGAACCATGGAATCGTTTAGGTTGGAAGAGACCTCTAGGATCATCGAGTCCAACCTTCATCAACCGGGGGAAGGAGTCTCAATATTCAGTCCAGCTATTTCACGTTTATTTAATCTCTAATGCTTTTTTTTTTTTTTTTTCCTAATCTTGTGTTCACTGCGAAATGATTTCTCTTGGGGGCGGGGAGGGGGCTTCTCTAGAAATGTTTGCATGATTCTCATTGTGATTTGTTTGCACTTTAGATGTTTTGTGCCATTATAAATTTGCATTATGTATTTATAATTTAAAGATACTTAGAAGGGGGAGAGAGTTTGGGGGTTTGGGTTTGGGGGTTGGTTTTTTTTTTTTGCTGAGTACTGGAATAAACAGTGAGCATATCTGGTATATGTCATTATTTATTGTTTAAATTACATTTTTAAAGCTCGGTGTGTTCATATAAAGGTTATTTGAAACATATCATAGTAATGAGAAAGATGCAAGTTATTTTCTTTGCTTATTTTTATAATTAAAGATGCATAACATAATGAGGCCTATGTTGGATTTTCTTCTGCAATGAAATAAAATGTCAAATTTAAGGGTTTTTCATGTCGGACTCTTTCATTGACCCTCCCTGTGATGCTGGTTATGACACTACCAAGTTGTTGCACTTGCCTTGGACTGGGCACGGTGGCTTTGCCATCTCTCCTGGATGCGGAAGATCTGGGGTTCGGATCCTGCAGCGCAGCTGATGGGAAGTCGGGACCCACTGGGTACCTCGGGTCTGACCAAACCCCTCCGCTCCCGGGCCCCGCAGCATCTGAGAGCAGCTGCAAATCAAAGCCCTGGTCGCGGTTCTGCTAAATCGTTGACTCGTTTACCCTGATAACAAAATTAAGGCAGAACCTTTTTTTTTTTTTTGATGAGTGTGTCCATATTTGCATTGCAGGAAAGAGAAAATACCTTGATTTGGGCTTTGATGCGGAGGGAAATGTGCATTTACACCTCATTCAGGAAGTCTCTGATTTCCAGTGGGAGATCAGAGCAAGTTTAATGCTCATCTGAGGAAGACTGGCAGAGTTACTGCTGCAAAAGCAAAGTTAAAAAACCTATTTCCCCCATCCCTTTAGCATAAGAACCAAGGAATAAATATTAGCAATAGAGCTGGACAAAAAATAAATCACTTCTCCTTTCTTGTTTTGTCCGGCAACTTTCTGGACAAAATTACTTTCCAGAGGGGCTGTTAAACCTTTGCTTTTGCTGAAATGCCTTTTTAGTCAAAAACTAAGTCCAGGATAAGGTGCGGTGACCTACCAAGTCAGAATTTATCCTTCTTGGCAAACACATGAGCTGCTGTTGGTCACGGTGCTGGGAGCTGAGCCGAAGCGCTGCTCATTGCTGCAAAGCAAGGCTGAAGTGCTGAGGAAACGGGACCTTCCTTGATGTCCATTCACTGCTATTGATTGTAGATGGTGAGGAGCCACCCGCAACCTGCTTGGTCATAGAATCATTAAGGTTGGAAAAGACCTCCAAGATCATGGCATCAAAAAGACTGGAAAAGACCTCCAAGATCATGGCATCATAGAATCATTAAGGTTGGAAAAGACCTCCAAGATCATGGCATCATTTTGGTTGGAAGAGACCTTTAAGATCGTCAAGTCCAACCATCAACCCAACACTACCATGCCCAGTGAATTGATACTGCTTTGGGAAGTCTCACTGTTCCCTGTTCCAGCAGGAGTTGAGCTAATATCCCAGGAAAAGGCAGAAAAGCCACACACCGACATCACCCGAAGCGCTTGGCTGCGCTGCCGCTTGGGTCGGGGCTCTCGGAGCCTCCTTTCCCCAAATTAAAATGAAAAGCAGTTTCCGAGGGAATATAAACCCAGTTCCCATCCAGATACCAGTGCCACGGATTCACCCAATACGCCGGGGGTTGTGGGCACCAAAGTTGTCCCCCCTTCCTGGAATTTTTCACTTGCTTTTCCATTAGTAGGAATCCCCAGATCACTTGCTGAACGCAGGGAGCCACTCACCTACCCGTAAATCCCCGGCTGCTGAGTAACAACCCCCACAGCCCCAATTCCTGGGAGCCAAAGCTGCAAAAGGACCAATGCCTGGTGAGAAATGACCACAAATGTGGGGACAAACCGTGACTTACACCCCGTGTGGAACAGAGCCGGTTAACGTCTCTGCTCTTGCAAAAAAAAGTGCCTTGGAAGCGGTACAGAGGCTTCCCAAAGCTGGTGTTTGCAGCTATTTGGTAATTAATAACCCCTATAAAATAATTACTGTCAGTACAATGTACTCTTCATTTGAAATCCTCATCCATCTCAGCCTGTGTGGCTTCCTCCTCAGCAAACCACGGCCCTGGGAGTAGAAGGAAACTGCTCTTAGAGATTTTGAGGGTTCTGCCAGCCCAAAGCACCTCACCCCGGTGCGTGGAGTTGCATGGAAATCTGGGAAATTCTGTAATTCTACACAGCAAATTCTGCCTGAAAACCAAATTCTGGGTTAGTTGTTTTTTTTTCTTTCTCCCCTTGGTGCTAAAACCCAACCCCAAAAATCAATGGAATAAATGACACGAGGACTCCCCAGCGTGGTGCAGAGCAACGTCAATGGTTCTCCAGAAACTGCAGTGGTTTGACACAAGTTTTTCCTTTCTCCTTGCAAATTCAAGCCCGGCTTTGTGGTGGGGATTGTGAATCCTACAGATAAAAGTGTCAGCAGTTCATCTACAGAGCCTATAAAGCAGGTGGCAGGAGTCGAGTGAGGTTTTTTTTTATAAAGGACAAAGAAATTGGGCTGCTTGGAGGGTATTTTAATTTTTAAAATTATTATTAATATAATCATTATGATCAGAAATTCCATGGGGCATTTTTACCTGGCGTCCCCAACTGCGACAGTATTTCCAAAATGCAACAACTTCTCACGAGTTAGGGAAAAAAATGGCATGTTTAGAACAGAGCCAATAACAAGGGGTTTGAAGACCAAAGAACCAGCAGCAGGGGCCCGATCCACCTTGGTGGAAAAACTGCCCAGAAAATGGCCCAAGGAGGGGAAATCTCGGCTTGATGCCAATGGAGAGCTCGCGGAGCACTGAGGTCCTGGTTATCATCTTCAAATGGAACAAACAGAGCAGGAGGTGATTTGATTTGGCCGAAGCCCAGAGGACAGGATTGACTGGTGTTCTTGTCTTGTCCTTTTTTTTTTTTTTCCCAGCGTTTTATTACAAAACAAGGGAAAATCATTTCAGATTTTCCCAGTCCTCGCCCTTCCTGCTTCCCATCACAAGGGGGAAGAGAGGGAAAGAGCAAGAGCAGGAGAGAAGTGTGATCCTTGGCGCTTCCAATGACACCGAGCAAAGCGACTGGGAGTGAAATTTGGGACCTGACTCCGCTTCCTGCCTCCCATGAACCTGGAAAAATAAAAAGCAGAAAAAAAACCCACCAAAAACCCAAACCCAAACAAACCACCCTTCCACAATATAATAAAGGACATTGTCTTCGCCATCGTGATTCAGCCGGTACAACCGGGAATATGAAAGAAGTTAAAATAAAATGAAGTGGGATGCTAAAAATAGGATCCAAGTGCAAACAAAGGGACCGGGCCATGGCCGTTCCCATCGTGTGAGGGTCTGGGCGAGCTGTGAAGGCAGAAGAAATGTGATGGATGTAGGATTTACCGTAATATAAACCAGGGAACGCGCGGTTGCAGGACGCTGAACTATACAAACACCATCGAGATTTTTTTTTATACATTTCAGTGTAAAGCAATGGCCAAAAATGATGCTGGTGGATTTTTGAGGGCTTGAAATCCTGCTTTTCAAGGGCTGATTGGAGGGAGGGATACTCAGCACCTATGGACAATATTGTTCAACAGCACAAGGCACTCAGGAAAATGACTCTTTTTATCAATAACTCAACATTTCCAAGGAGACAACTCCTCCTCACCTGGGTCAGAGCATACAGACCTGGCTGGCTCCCTCTGCGCCAAGGCCAAGGTGGGCTTTGGAGATAACGTCGGCTCATTTCTGCTCTAACCCGCCCTTATCTCGGCGATGGAGAGAGCTCCGCAGCTGCAGAACCTTCGGCTGAAAATACCTGCAAGAGACACGGGGGTTTTATTCCAGGTGACAGCTGGAAAAACTAGTAAAACCTGTATGAGCTCATGGAGGCAGGGGGGGAAATGTAATTATTTTCACACAGATGGGAATTTTTTTCTCTTTTTGGTTTTGTGTTGGTTCTTTTTCCCTCTTTCTTTGTTAATTTTAAGCAGACTTGCAACACCAGGATAGCCCAGTCTGGGGCTACAAGGGATGATCCCTGTTACCTTCACCTTCCTGCATCCCCCTCCAGCCTTTTCCCGGCCAGGATGGATCCTGCGGGTCCAGGCGCACAAAACCGAGCCAGTATTAATGGTTATTTAGAGAGAAAAAAATCATTTTATGGAAACTGCGTTCCCGGTATTCTCAAGCCGGGAGAAAATTCCAGTTGGTTCCTTTGAATTTCCGTCAGGGCTATTTTTCATCTACAGCCTTGGAGAGTTTTGTGCTGCAAAAACAAATCCCTGCTCCTCTCCCGATGTGCTGTTTGGCTTGGAGGAATCAGCCGGGCTCCGTAAAATCATCAGCCATCTCCAGCCAGTCGTGCCGAAACCCTTGCACGATTTTTGCTCTCAACTGGGGAATTCAGACAGTCTGAAGCAGCAGAAAGAGCCCAGCTATTTATTTTTATTACCATGCTGATAATTAATCCTCGAAGTTTTTTTCGGGACTTACAAAATCTTTTGCTGACCCGTTGTTTGCTTAGCTGCTTCACAGTGTGTTTCTTAGGATCACTCCTATTCGCTGGCCATGATTTTTGTGGCAATGAGGGGTCTGTCTGTGGGATTGGAGGCCACATTTGTGGCTCATTCTCAGAAAAAAGGTTCCTTTGCTGTTGTCCTAAACATGCCTTTATTCCTACAGCCGCAGTGAGGAGCACGGACCCTGCAGCAAGCATGAAATTTTTTTAAAAATCAATTAATCTCAACAATAAGAGAAGAACACAGGTGTTCGCTTGGGTTTCTCATCCCTCCATCATGTTTGCTCCCTCCAGTGCTCCCGTGCCCAAGTTTCCAGGAGCATCACCCAGCTCCCCGCCCCGCCAACCTTCCCCATCGCTCCTGCCACGAATCTTTCCTGCCCGAGGGAAATCTTTCCTTCCTTTGGGCAAAGCCGTTGTCCTCCTCAGGAAGAAGGAAGGAGGAGGCCGAGAGTCCCGGCGGCTGGCGGAACAGTGCGTGCCTGCCGAGGTGGAGCTGCCGTCGGTGAGTCAAGAGAGTCCCAACGACGCACGAGCGTTTTCCTCCTCGTCACTGGCGCGGGTGCCGGTGGGGACGGACACCCGAGCCCCACGGACACCGCTGGAGCTTTGATGGATGGGGCTGGAGATGTTTTATCGCTGCATCAGAGGAAAGGGCTCTGGGCAGATCCACCCAAAGAGCCCCTGGGGAGATGCGCCAGCCCCGCAGCTGGATTCCCAGGTCAGGCAGCAAACTTCCCTTAAGGATGGGGAGTGGTATGTTCTGGCCGAAAAAGAAAAATGAGATTACCAGAAGGACAAGATTGGGTTTTTTTCCTCTGGCGTGGAAAGGCGTTCTGCCCTGCTCCCAGCATTGTGTGCCGTCCTTCTTCCGAGGGCTGTAGTCGGAGCTCACGGAGCCTGACGCCCACCCCACCAGTCGTCCCTAATCAGAGCCAAGTTCTGGGGGCCTTTCACTTGAAGCCTTGGGGGCCCCTGGAGTGGGGAAGATCAGCATCCAGAGGAATTTTCCACAAATATCCAGGATTTTCCCGGCATCCCCTTTTGGGGCTACTTGGGACACTTGGACAAAGCCCCAGGTTCAGCTCACGGGTCTTGAGCAAGGCTGACAAAGCCCCAGCTGAGACAATCCCACCCCACACACCAGCCCTTCTCCAGCGCAGCGGGACACGGCCACCACCCACATCCCACTGAGTTGCCATCTGGCTGCGACATCTCCCAGATTTCCCATCCAAGCACAGCTAGAAAAGTCATGGTAGCATCGTAGAAACCCTGCATGCCTCGGTGCCCGGCTCGGCTTCGCCATCTCCTACTCAACTGTACAGCAGCGAAGGGTTTCATCTGCCATCCAAATAGCAAATAACCCTCTGCTCCGATGGTCAAACAGCTAGAACAAGCTCATCATTTGCCAGAAAGAGGGTAAAATCTTCCCTATAACCTGTATTTCTGAGGAAGGGCAGCGGAGGCAGCTCTCATCCCACGGTGTGGCTGGGCTCTGGTGTGATGCACTTTAGGTTTTTCAGCATCCCCTGATATTCACCTGATGGGCACGAGACGAGCGAGTGAATAATACAGTGGTTTTTCTAAATTGCGTGTGTGCTCAGAGAGGTCTGAAGTGCTCTGGCTGCCTGTCACGCAGGCGGCAGTCCCTCCCCGAGGTTGTCAATGTTGTTTTAATGCGGTAATAAGTTTCTCGCACGCTGAGCGAAGGAGGGATTATCCACGTTCATTGCCCCTGCGTGCCTTAGAAGCAGCGAGCCAACCTCCCCAGCTTCCTGCCACCTTCCACATCCCAGCGCTCGGCTGAGTCCAGACCTCCCAAAAACTCCTGTTCACCCCTGGGATCAGTTTAACTGAGCCAAACTAAGGGTGGGTTTAGTTTAAGCAATGACAAGAAAGAAACCGTGGAGACGCTCTCTTCTGGCAAGGCATTTTGGGCTCCCAGCTCAGCTGACGTTGGATTTTAAGACCGTTATTGATGAAATCTGGAGAAGTCTGGGATTCGGGCATTGTGGCAAAGCCGAAGCTCGGTGTTAGTCCCGACCAAAACCCCTCCCGCTGCCCTGCTGGGAACGGGGCGAAAGCTGCGTCAGCCTTTGCGCAGCATCACTCCGGAGGATTTCTCATGCAGCTCCAGGGCTGTCAGGAAGCGATTAAGAAAGCAAAGGAAATAAAAACAAGTCAAAGGGTTTTGATCCCACTCACCCTCTTCCCCCCACGGCGCTGACGCCAGATTATTCAGGGTCCTCTTTGAAGCCGAGCTTGCGTCAAAGGACGGCACCTGAAAATGGGGAATCGTCTCGATTCCAGCCCGGATTCAAGGCAGAGAGGAGCAGGGGCTTGTTCGGGGCAGAGCCTCATCCCTGCAAACCCTTGCGTGGTTTTCTCAGTCCCTGCCACCCCACACAGCGTGTTCCCGAGGGATTGCACTGGGCAGCAAGAAAATCCATCATCCCCATCCCAGCCAGGGAGCGCAGCCCCATGTGTTCAACCGCTCCCCAAAAACTGCTCTCGAATGTCACAAAAAGATGCATTTCGGAGCAAACAGGCAACTGAAAGGTGGGTTTCTCCAAACCCACCCCAAAAGCCAGGGGTATCACTCGCTCTCCACCTCCTCACGGGAGGCTCCGATGTGTTCTCAGCTGGTCCGGCTGCCCCCGGAGCCGCTGCTCCGCCAGCTCCCGTGTAGGCTCTAAAGATAGATCCGAGCAAAGATTATCAGCCCGAGCGGTATTAATAGGAGGCAGCTGCTCTTTAAAGAGGCTTTTAAATAATGTAAAGAAACTTTGCTGTCTTTTTAAAGGCCTTCTAAGTGAGCCAGGCTGCCCCTCCTGAGCCCACGTGTGCCTGCACCCGGTGAGATGCTGAACCTAGCACCGAGCAGAGCAAATAGAACCCTGTGGGTCAGCGAGGTGGTACCCGAGGTCTTCTCCACACTGACACCCCCACACACTCCTCAGCTGTGCAGCAGGACCATGAGCCTTGGGACAGGCTGATGGGATGGGACAGTGTCCTGTTGCTGTGTCTACCAGCTAATTTAATGGCATCAAGGGAAATAACACAAGATCTCGGGCTTTCCTCCAGCCAGTGCTGGCTCCTGGGCCATGTTTAAGTCAACTAAATGGCTCCTGGGAATCATAGAATGGTTTTAGTTGGAGGCTCATCACGTCCAACCCCTATCCCTCAGCACCACATCTCCACAGCTTGGAAACCCCTCCAGGGATGGGGACTCCACCACTGCCCTGCCCAGCCTG
>JAVSBS010010184.1:0-15117 GCA_033124195.1 Coracias cyanogaster | reverse complement strand
TCATCTCCCAGGGCAGCTTCTGCATCTGAGGGCAGTATGGGAAGAAACCAAGAGTGAACATCCAATACAAATATCTTCTTTGGACAGCTTATTTGTCTGATATGTGCTATATATCCAGGAGCGGGTAGCCTATATGGTGAAATTACAAGCTGCTCCATTAATGTATAAAAACACTCCAACATGACAGAATTTAATATACAATATTGGCAGATTTTATTGGTTGATAGACTGAGCCAAAGAGCCATGCAGATTGAGAACACTGTATTCTGTAATAAGGTGTTTATTTACAAGTGGTTTTGTGACTGAATTCAGCTATTAACTAAATTACATCAAGATGAAATGAGCATAAAATAGCTCACTCTAAATATAAGATGCCAAAGCATGCTTAGTATAATATTCAAAGTCTGAGGACTATTCTGTAAGTGTAATTCAGTGCTTTCCCCCCACATTATGCATAATCAAACACTGAGGGTGAATTGCAGCATTTTGCTACTCACTCATGGAGAATACAGTTACAGTGTACAGTAGAAAAACTGCTTTGTTTTGAGAAAGTACAATTTCTGACACAAAATTGTGGTTAAAGCTTAATCAGAATTGAAAATCTGTAAGATTCAAGAAAGAGTGCTTTTCATGTGACACAGGAAGAAAACAATTACCTGGTTTAAGGCAGGGAATGCCTATTCAGAGAGACAGAAGGAGGGTCAACAACACAAATATTTTGAGTATTTTGCTATAAAACAATTTTTAAAATTATTATTACTTTGATCACAGACCCATTACTGCTTAGACTCTATGTGACAGAAATTGTTGCAGAGAGGAAACTTGCTGCCTTGATGAGAAACTGTCTGGAATACGCTGGACTCAGTTAAGCGGTGTTTGAATTTGTCATTTGTCACATTAACAACTGAATGTTGCATTTGGAGCAGTTTGGTGTGTATAGCAGAGGGAGGACCCTGTGTCTATTTTTTGCTGCACAGGCTTCTGCTGCTGGGCCTCAACCAAGGATACCTACTATAAGTGGCTGTCTGAGATACTGCAGCAAAGATGACATTTAACTGGAAGACAGTGACTCACACAGTTTACTCCCTGGTGTCAGACAGTGACTCTGTACGCCTTCTGAAGAAAAGCCACTGCAATGGCCATCAATATGGTCATGTGGCCATGGCTGTCCCTCTTGCCAAAATATGGACAAGTGTTGAGTAGAATTGGACTGTGGGTTCAAGGTTCCTGTCCATCTGCAAGTCTTTGTTGCCTCCTCAACTGTCTTCTATTGAGGAAACACAATATATGAACTAGAATAGGAAAGAAAGTCTTGAGTCCTTTATTCTGCAACTCCAGACACTCACATTATACCCTTCTCATAAACTCAGACTAACAAAACTACCTCCTATGTGAGGCTGTTCCAGAATCTCAAAAACTATTAGAAATGCTTTTCTCCTAATCTCCATCTTAAAATATATATTTATTTGTTCTGTGCTTATTTGATTCTCTTGCTTAAATAGCTCTTCTATATTCTGACTACATATGTCCTTTATGTATTTATAAAGCACAATCACATTCTCTCCCAGTTTCCACCCAGCCACTCTGCTAAGATGTACCAACCAAATGCTTTAATCTCCATTCCTCTGGTCATCCTCACTCCCTGCACCATTTCTAATTTTAATTCATCTTTCTAGCACACGGGTAGCCAGAGCTATTTCAAATACTCTATATTATACAATGACTTTTTTACTTCCCTCTGTTTTTCTGAAAATGCTTCATATACATAGTTGCATTTGTATGCATAGTATGATACATAAGTATCAAATTTGAATTTTTCATAATTGCATGATAATTATTGCTTACTGTCACTCTGTCATTGAGTAACACACCCTGGTTTTCTCCTTTTTCATTTCAAACCAATGAATACCCAGTTTACCTGAAAAGAACGTGTTACTCTCCATAAAGTGCGATTACATTTTACAGAATTTTCTGTTACCTAATCTAGTTTTGTCCTCTGGTCACCTAGTTCTTCCTGATATTCTGATTTGTTGCTATACACCATTTTCTGGTGCAACAATGATCCCACTTTTTAGGATGATGACACACATAATGAGAAAAAATACAAGCTTAGAATATTGCCTACTCACTAGCATTAAGCCATTTGCTAGTAGAGAAAGCAAGTTCTACCAATGGATTCCTTTTTCTACATTCAGAATGTATTTAACATAAAAACCACAAATACACAATTCACATGAAACAGGAAAAAGTTACATACCAGAAGACATCTTTTCTGCAACCACGTTTTAGTATTGCTTTATTTTTCCATGACGCTGATAAAGAAGGGTGTCATGTAAGTAACTGTCCATTTACTACTAAAAGGAACATTTGCTTCTGTAATAAAGGGTAAATATTTGTCTCCAGAAGTATTTTGGGAAATCATTACTGCAAAAGGCTGAGATTGCTCACAGAAAGGCAATATTTTCAAAACCACAGTTTTTCATAACTGACTGTTGGAAAGTAAGAATTAGCAGTTTGGCAAAGACTTAAAAGCTGATATTTTAGACAACTGAGATGAAGGAACAAATCTGGTTAATGAAGAGAATTAAATTACATGTGGAAACTTAGCTGATTAGTAGAGTCATGGAATATGCTTGTATTTAATCAGGAAAACTGTCTGTCAGTTATAGGGTTATGCTGATCCAGAAGCTCAAATCTAACCCGGTATCTGGTGTTCTGATAAGTTTTGCTTTCAGCTGCAATTGCCAAGCCACTCGTTCACGTGACCAGTTTTAGGTCGTGCTCCAGGGTAACATCCAGAGAACCCACTGCTCTTTTGCCAACCCAAGAAATCATGGACTATTCCCACTTACACTACTGTATCTTTCAACACAAATTTTTACCACCAGGGATCACATTTTCGGAAGAGTCCACAAATTTGCAATTTGAATGTAATGTCCCACCCATTGTGTTTGGTAAGCCTTCTGCTTTCACAAACCAGGTAATGGCAAAGATGTGGTTGAGTGAGATGGCTGAGGGTTGATATCCCTCACCCACCGTTTATGCAGGTCATGTTTAAATGTGATCTCCCTGTATTTCTAGCTGGAAACACTGGTAACAGTGTCACTTTTTAGTCTGCCCATGGCACAAGTCAGCACTCGCAGGGAAGGTACTGCTAGTGTCTCTGTTATCTCTGGAGAAAGAACATCCTCATACACCCTACTGTATGAGACTTCTCTCATTTCTTTTAAACTTAACTTGTTGCTTGAGCCTATTGCATTGCATACAGAGGTAAAAACAGGGCTTAGTCCAATTAAATGTTCTAATCAGAAGTTAGAGCAAAAATGTAGAGTTAATGCCTGCAGATACAGGAGAAAGAGGTAGCTAGACAGGTGCTAGTGTGTATATCAACTGGTATTTAGATTTAAAACTTTGTAGAAAGGTCTTGGTAGGGAGGAAACCTAGTTGCTGGCTTGCAGGCCTTTTCTTAGACCTGCAGGATACATATGCAGAGAAGCTGTATGTTAGAGCTCTCCAGAGGTCACTCATCTGCAACACATACACAGTGCTGCTAGCTCAAGTCCTGGGATAAGTCTGTCCTTCGTTCCTGGCTCTGGAATTGCTCTCCTCTGGCTTGGAGAGATTGTAACATGCTATTGTGGGCAGTACAGATACGTTTCTCTTCTCTTCCTTCCCACATCATTTACCCTTCTCAGCCAGGAAACAAATTAACTACCCTTTCTGCATTTTTGCATCTTCTTTTCACTTTCCCTCTCTCTTTGTCATGTCCCAGTAGCTCCAGCCTCCTGTTCTCCAGGGCAGGTTGCAGTATGCCATCCTGAGCACATTTCTTCCCAAGAGTGTGAATTTTCACTGGGTGAGAGACAAACACTGAAGGCAGAGAAGGATTCTTTGTAGGACTATGCAGGACTGTTCTGCTCTTATTTTTATTTGGACCTCTGTCAAATAAAAGCAAGCATTTGCTGTCTGAGCTGGATCCTCTCACTATGGCAACAAATGCAGAATTTAGAGAGCTGGAGCACCTTGAAGGGAAAGCAGGTTATGGAGAAATCATGTACTCAGGACAGTAACCCTGAGCCTGCATTTAGTGACTCCTTGAGACCCCTGAGCTCAGAGGAGCTGTTGCAGGATCCCACACGGCGTGGTGCTCTCCCAGCATCCTCTCCACCCACCCACACAGCCATGGCACCTGTGCCGGGGAGCCTCCCGCGCCGGCTGAGTCAGCACACTCACCACCCAGCGGAGAAGCCCATTTGCCCCAGCCACCACCGAGCTCCTCCATGCTCCCAATCTTCCCCGGGGTTTCTGAGGAAAAAGGCAAAAATGCCTTTTTCTCTCAGTCATTCTTAGAAGGCAAGCATTCATTCCATGGAGGCAAGAAGTCTATGTTTCGTTCATTTGCAATTAAAATACAGTTCTTAAGCACCACATTTTAATGCCGAAGTAAAATAAACAATAAATCAACAAAAGCATAGTTTGTTAGTAGAGAGAAAACTGCTAAATTCTGCCTTTGCTGCTCGCTTTCTGGAATATGACAGAATCCAGTCAGTCCTTGGGTGCCAAGGATTCAAATAAAAAATATATACATAAAAACAGACAGTTACTTCTAGCAGAAAGCCAGGATTCGTGCATGATAGACTCTAGAATAGATATTACTCAGTAGCTGCATCTGCTGAAAGTCTGGATCTTTCCCTGAAATCTGTCCTCTTACCTTCAAGCCACAAGCTGAACCAAGAGGTTTCGTAGGGACCGTGAGCTCATATTTGCTGTGAGGGCAAAGGTGACCACAGGTGCTCAGGACAGCTGAGGCAGCTGTATGCACCTAAAACACTGGAAAAATATTAGCCCTATTGCCAGGAAACTGCCAGCAATAGAATAATTTCTGCTTCTGCTGTATGGACGACCTGCTTGTTTATTCAAATTAGCTGTACACATCTAAATGCGCTGCACTTGGCCATATCTGTCTTCCTGATCAGTTTGTAGCATGAGAAATCACATGCAGAAAACTACAAGTGGGTGGCTTGTTCTGAGCAAGGGCAAGTGGTTGGAGGTGGCCTCAAAAGGTATTGAGGAAACTTGCCATTTCTCTGAACCTTACATGTTTCCCCGTTCAATTCATACTCTGTCATTCCTTTGTGGGTGGAAGTGCTCCACACCAAATCTCTGCACCTATTACTCCACCAGAAATACCTTCCCTTAGTGTGACTATTCACAGTGATAGGAGTCTGCAGAGTCTCAACCCTGGTTGAGAAGACACCCACGGTAATTGATAGATGAGGTGATTACTACCACAAGCTCTACCATAAGGAAGGGAAAAAAGCAGCTAAGCACTGTGGACATCCTGCAGTCAAGTGAGAACTGAGTTGAAGAATATGTGTCTGACTTGTTAATTACTATTATTTGGTTCTGAGATAGCTGGAGGCCTGCAAGAAAGCAATTTGTTTTGTTCTGTGGGAAATAAAAGCACTTCTGAGGTGTAACCCAGAAAATACTTTTCAGTACTCACCTGGGCAAGGTCAGGCCCTAAACTGCATTGTTTTATTTGGAAGAGTTTTAACAGAGGAAGGATGCTGTGATAAGTGTGAAATAATCTCCCATTAGCATTGTCTGTGACTGAATAAGAATTAACCCTTGCAGTCTGGACAGCATAAAGTGGAAAATGCATTGGCAAGCAAGGCATTTGTTTTTCTCTGACTTACTGTGTCTGCTCTGGCAGGGAGTATGGTGACAAGCAGGAAGGACAGAATAGATGGTTAGATGTTGCCTAGAAATAAAACCAAAATGCTTTTTTTCAGGAAGCACAGAGAAATGAGTCAAACAGGGATTTAAGAGGAAGATTCAGAAAACAGATCACACACAAACAAAATGAAAAAAAAAAAAAAACCAACCAAACAACAAAAACCAAACCTAAAAACAAGGCATAGATGCTTAGGAAGGAAGAGAGGAATAACAAACAAGGGAGGAAAAGGACCTAAAAATATATTGTGGTCCAAGAGGAGAAAGTAACTGGCCTTTTAGTAGACACTGGTCACTCACACCGTCCATAGGTAAAAGCAGCTGCAAGACAGGTCTGTATATCTTGCCACATCCTCAGCTGCCTTCAGGAAATCAGTATGTGTCAACTGAAATGACACCAGTGGACTTTCTGGCCCAAAGATTTCAAATGGTTGTGATTAGCTGGCTGTCAATAGCAGATGTGTAACTGAAGTAAAATCCTTTCTAAAGGGAAGCTGGAAGTGTATAATGAAAAACAATTCACAATGAAACCCAGAAGGCGGAGGAATCACCCACATTGACTCGGTAATATTTGAGAGGTCCAACTCAGATCTGAGTCCTGTTTTTCAAACTGGAAAGAAAAATATTTAGACCCAGAACCTGGGGAGCCTCATAGATTTGAGTGTGAGTAACACTTACATGAACCTGGGCCAGCTGATCACATCCCATTTGAATTGTGGTATTACAGTGACAAATAGTCACATTAGCGAAGTCCCTTGTTTCTGGTATCACTGCTATCACTAAGCATGCTCAAATGCCTTTCAGCAATTAAATTGCAACTTTACCTTTGAAATGCCTTGTTAGAAGGAAATGAAGATGGCATGTGGGAGGTCAACCAACATATCCAGCAAATGAAACCTCCTGCTCTTATTGGAGAGCAAGTGGTGAAATATGACAAAAAGCAAGAAAGTTGCAGCAAGCAAGGTGAGATTTGATCAAGCACACTGATTATGAGGACACTTAGAAACAAAACTGGCCACCATGGCAAGCACCTATAGAGAACCTGTCAAAGCAGTCATTAGATGTGACTTCAGTGCCATTCTTTGCTGTCTAGAATGACCCTAGTGAAGAAGTCTACTTCAGTTTGGGCTTTCAGAGCACAGCAGCATCAAATTCACTTCACCTTCTATTGTTCAGTCAGTATTTCTAACAGTGTGAGCAATGATTACTTCTCCTCAATAGAGAAAGTTTAGAAGTCTGGTAATGACAATGTTAAGAGAGAAATAATTTCTTCTGTCATTGCTAGTCCACTTCTCTTGGACAGCAGATGGACCTACATGTCAGTGAGAACATTGGTCAGCAGGCAGACTCCATGATACAAGAACTTCACACAGTCAGCTCTGCATGGAGGTATAGTTCATTACAAGACTCTGAAAAGTCTAACGAGATTTTGACTGAACTTAAGCACCAAGCAAATGAAATCAAATGTTGGAAACAGTTGTTCATTTGTATTTTGTCATCCTATTTCCTTTGCATGTTATGAAGTCCCTTCTACTCCTTTAAACAGTCTTGCTTCAGAGTATTTGCAATAGTTTCAGACCAGATGGAGTCACTCATTGACAGGCAATACTGTATAACAAGTGTCCAATAATTAATAATTAACTTGGCATTTCATAATTTGTTATAAAAATCATCATACACTAATTTACTGCAATTATGAATCCAACAGGCTGAATCCAGATGTCTGCTATAGCTTGGCATCAAATCATGTTCTTAATGTACTTATGGTACAGCATTTTCTTTTTAAAAAAGAGCTCTAGCAAAACTTTACAACCAAAATACACAGAAAAAATTACCAGTTCTCTTGCCCACACTCAAATGTATTACAGGTTTTCTGTGTCAGGAGAGAGTGTACAACTTCTCTTGTGAAAAGTGATGGAAGTTTTGTGCCTTTCTGATGGAAACCTTACCACTGCTTCCAGAGCCATGAACATTCTCTGTGCAACAGCAATAGGCTCAAGTTTAATTATCTTCAAGATAAGTCAGGATTTCTGGTCCGTGACCTAATAAGAAAAGCCTCCTAAAGAATATTACTACTCAAGGTACAAAGCTTTCGACCTGCATTGCAGAGAATGTTCAAATTTGGGGGTTTTTTTCCAGTGTATTTGGTGAGATCTTGCCATCGCAGTAGAAACTCTTTTCAAAGGAGCAATAAGAAACCTGTTCATGAAAGTACCTTGTCACCCTCGTATGACTTTAGTGTGATACCATCTCACAACACTATTTTGTGATCAACACATTTGCACCAGGTTCATGATCCCTCTTGAGCCTAAAGGTAGGACCAGAGTATAAATACAAAGGTAGAGAGCACCTATCTGCAAATAAGTCTCCAGGACCTCCTTCCTTTAGTTCCATTTTATCACGGGAACATAACTACGGGAGTTTCAAATGCTTCTGACCAGTTTCCACATTACAGCTCAATGCAGTAGTTTAATCCTAGGTGCAATCTTTTTAAAAATATTTTGCATCAGGTTAATTCAGAACTCAGGACAAGTACTTAGAGAAACTGAACTCTTTGTTCACCTACAGATACATACCATTTTCACTAACCTAGTGTAACTTCATTTTGTCTTATGATCTAACAGTATCTATCAGTGCAGCAAAGTATCTGAGAATTTTTCAGACATGAAAGAAAGCAATATCTAAGATTATGCTTGCAGTTTTCCATTATAGATTTTTTCATGTTTCATATATATATGCATATACTAATTAGATACAGCTACCTACACAGTTAATTAAGAAAATGCTTATGTGGGCATGCAGATGTGGGGTCTAAATGCACAAGTCTCCAGAAGAGCTCTGACAGCACAAGGCAAGTTTGGTTTAGGACATCAGAACGTGGGCTTTCCCCCTTTTTAGAGGGATTCTGCACAAGTGCCTGCCATATTACCAGTCCCAGCTCTCCCACAGCAGGAGCAGTGACAAATGAGTGTCTAGGCCACATCTAATACACCGTTCTGTTGTCGTAATATTTGATGGTGCTTCTTAAAGCTTCACCTCCCTGAGTTAAATAGTGTAATCTAAAAATGTTTGATGTTGGTTTTAGAAAGCAAAACAAACCAGAACATCTCTCCCTCCCCAATATCTCTAGCCCTAAGGGGAGCTGCTGAGAAAACCCTATTAATATGATCCAAGTGCTTGCAAAGACTGAGAAGCTAAGTGAGAGCTCAAGCTGTATGACTTCTTCTCTCAGAACCCACACTCCTGGGAAGGTAGGACTCCTTCCCCATGCTCCTGGGAAGGTAGGACCCCTTCCCCATGCTGCTGGAGGAACCCTCCCCATGCCACTGGGGAGTGGGCAGCCCTCGGGCTATGGAGAAAAATCTCCCAACTACAGTAACTCTGTGGGCAGAAGCATTCATCCCAGCAACTCCCTGGCCGCTCCCACCCCTGCTTTGATGCTTCTAGTAAAAGGAGCTTCCTGAGACAGAAATGTCTCTTTTTCATGTCTTGTTTGTAGCCCTGGAAGTCTTTTTGAATAAGGCTAGTTTCAGTGGGTTCTGCCAGTTCAGACAATCTCTGCAGACTTTAGATTCCAGCTTTTTCTTAGCCTACAGGCAAATTAGAAATACATGAACATTTTAGGAGACTAGAAATCTCAGAGGGACACCTAAAGGGAACTGGAATGCTTTCACAGCTAAGTCACACCAAGGGATGTTACCTTTATTCAAATAACCTTTACATAAGTGATCATTTGTACTGCCTGTGAGATGTCAAAGCAGTTGAGACAATCAGCAAAATGTCAGTTCTCCTGCTTTCAACAGACTTTGCTACAGGCCCCAGCAGAATCCTCTGCCTATCTGAGGATAGAGTTGTCAGGCTGCAGGAGTCAGAAGTGAAGGTGGGGTAGTTAATATCCCAAGCAAGGCACCTACATTGATCTCCAGTCTACTCCTGTTCATATTTCTCTCAGTGGGATTAAATGCAGAACAGCCCCCCAAAGACCACTTAGCAGGCAGTCTGTGATTTGAACCACTTCAGGGCTTCTTGATTTGAGCTGTTACCAAAGACTAACATCCAACATTTCTCAAGCTGCTCTGCCCTTTTGCTTAAGGTTGCTTTGTACCTGCTAACCAAACTGGTATCTCAATCATGGCGGATTAATGTCACTTTGCTATAATCTGAAAAAAAAGTGTGTTTCTTCTTTCATAAAGGCCACCATGCAAGAAGTGACCAAGATGAAGATGCACTATCTGTTTGCCCATCTGCTCAGTACCCTGTCAGTCAGATGCTGTATTTAGTTCCCTCCCTACAGCAAGGGAGACTATCCTGTGTAGTGAAAGACACTGGGTAATACAGTTATAAACACCATCAAACCTATTAAAAGGGACAGTGAATGAGAAATAATTTACATTTATCAGAACTACTGAATCTTTTTACAAGTTCAGCAATTGCATGTCCTTCTAGTCCACAATCATGCCAGAAAAGGGGAACAATTTCAATGGTCTTGTGGTTAGAGATATTGAACTGCTGTGCTAGCATTTAACTTACCACTCTTTTATCTTTCATTCTTTGAAATATCCCCAATTTATTTTCAACCTCACTACAAGGCTTATTATATTTTATATGATCAGTGATATATGAAACTACTCTGATTGTCTCCCATTTCCCTCCCCACTATTAGTGTCTGTGTATATTAAAATATGTGTCACAACAAAGGAAACCAGGTAAGGGAGGGTAAGGGGGCTCCCATTAGCCCTGGTTCAGAAGTGAGAGCTGAAAGGCCACTGTGACAAACTAAACAGAAAAACAGCTGCTAACATCCACATGCCACCAGGGCAAAGTGGGTGCACTCAAACTTTCACTCTGGGTTTTTGTAACCAAATATGACAACAGCCACAAAGAAACCTCTCCCATCTCTTATCTTCCTCAAAAACTGGAACGGGGTTTTTTTGCATGTTGATTCTCAACTTGATTCCAGGAAAGAAACAGCTTGAGAAAGCACATGCCTCCCATGAAATAACGAGAACTCCAAATTGCTTCTCGCTGTCTGTTCTGTTCCTGGCCTTCTGATCTATGCTAATTGCTAAACTTTGAGTATGCACTTGAAATATTCTGTGGGCAATGTGACTCTCTTCAAATAAAAATAGACGCCAGAAATTCTTTTCTAAGTAAAATACAGAGAATGACATTTAATCTAAGTGTTTAATCATTATTAATTTCTTTGATATTCATTGAAATCCTGATGGGTTCATTTGAATGTACAGCATCCTTTCTGAGAATACTCTGAACAAGTAGGTATACCAGATCAGAGTAAAAAAGAATAGTGAAGCCTTCTAGGAATATTATTTGATCCATAGAGGTCTATGTTGGAGCTGGTTAAAAATTCCAGTTATTTTTCATAAGATATCTTTAAGAAATAACCCCACCTATTTTACCCTATAAACAGTTCTGTTGAAAATATGAAGCCTAAAATATTTCCAAAGCAAAATTATTCAACGCATTCATTTTACAAATACATTTTTACTTTTTAAATTAATTGTTCCTAACAAGTTTTGTGATAAAGATATATTTTCATAGAATCATAGAATACCAGATTGGAAGGGACCTCAAGGATCATCTAGTCCAACCTTTCAAGGTAAAAACATAGTTTAAATGAGATGGCCCAGCACCCTGTCAAGCTGAGTCTTAAAACTGTCCAATGTAGGGGAATCCACCACTTCCCTTGGGAGATTATTCCAATGTCTAATTGTTCTCACAGTGAAAAATTTTCTTCTGGAGTCCCATCAGAATCTCCCCAGAAGTAACTTGTACCCATTACCCCTTGTCTTTTCCATGTGTCTCCTTGTAAAAAGGAAGTCATCATCTTCTTGGTAGCCACCCTTTATGTACTGGTACATGGTTATAAGGTCTCCCCTAAGCCTTCTCGAGGCTGAACAAACAGTTTTCTCAGCCTTTCTTTATATGACAAGTCTTCTAGTCCTCTGATCATCCTTGTGACCCTTCTCTGGACCCTTTCCAGCCTGTCCACATCTTTTATGTATAGCGGGGACGAAAACTGTACACAGTACACGAGGTGTGGTCTAACTAGCACTGAGTAGGACAATGACTTCTTTATCTCTGCTGGTGATGCCCTCGTTATAATGCAACCCAGCATCCTGCCAGCCTTCTTTGCCACTGCAGTGCACTGTTCACTCATGTTGAGCTTGTAGTCTACCAAGACCCCCAAGTCCCTTTCCATAGGGCTGCCCTCCAGCCAGGTGGATGACAGTCTGCGCTGCATTCCTGGGTTATGTGTTCCCAGGTGCTAGATCTTACACTTGTTCCTGTTGAATCACCTCCCTCAACCTGTTGGCCATGCTTCTTTTGATACAGCCCAGGATATGGTTGGCTTTCAATGCTGCAAGCACACATTGTCAGCTCATGTCCAGCTTTTCATCCACTAGTACCCCCCATTATTAGCTGCCTTGGCACCTGCACTGGCATCAGTTGTCCATCCCTCCCCAGAAGCAAACCTCACACAACTCATGCTCTTCCAGCCCCCACTCCAAAAGCAGGTGCCCAGAAACCCTGGCATACCCTGCCTCCACTGGGCAGTTTGGCATCCTGACCCAGCTCCCTTGCCTTGCCTGGTGCTGCACCATCCTTCACACTGGGAAAGCAGATCCTGGGGACTGACTGCCACTCCCAAGAGTCTGAAAGGTTATTCTAGAAATTCAGTAGGAAAAACACCACAGTGCTTCAAAGTCCAGGAATATATTTTAACCCTACTAAGTTTTACTGACAGCAAATAGTAACATTGAAGGACAATGAGTAGAAAAGGTGAGAGAGAAAAAAAAAAAAAACAAAAAAAACCCACAGTGCTTTAGTTTTCTCGCTTTGGGATACTCCCCAAACTAGCAAAATTCTTTCCTGGCAAGATCAAATATGAAAGGGAAGGCCATACTGAATTAACAGCTTATAACTCAAGTTTTGCAGACATACTTGGCAGGAAGGAAACACCTCAGCTAAGCAACCACAATGAGTGATTTCTTCTTAAATACAATTTCAGTAGGAAGGTACAACCCTAATCAGAATGGAGCTGTTAGAAAATGGCAAGCTTCAATAGTTCCCCCTTCTCTACGAAATGCTTATGTATTTAAAAATACATTATGGGTTTATATGCGTTGATAGGGTTTTTTATTTTATTTTCTTTAAGACAATGTTGAAGCACTGGTATGAGCCTACTATGAACTTCTCAGCACTCTTGAAAAAAATATTGGACTAGAAGTGAGCCACTTACTGTGTTCTGGGTGAGTAGGTTTAAACAGAACACAAATATTCCCATTGGGAGCCACCTTCCTGGCTTGGCTTGAAAGAGTCTTGTGCCTGGATCTTGTTTAAAAAAAAAGAATACGATGAGCCAAGTCAGAGCGTACTCAAAAGTAAAAAGAATTAAAACCAAACCAAAACAAAGAAACCCAGCATGACCCACGGACTGCCCCAGTGAGTTTCACAGCATTCTACAGTCACACTGTGGCACATTTCTAACACTTTTCATTAACAAAAGGATAATATTTTCTGTACAATCATGTCAAAAGAAGAAGAGAAAGCAGTTTTGGCTTTGAAAACACTGCTGTGAGCTCTAAGTCGAGCTGTAGCACAAAGAACACTGCTCACAATTATAGTTGCATTAGAAGTTGATTTAAAAAAAAAGATAAAAATCACACTGAACCAGGAGATGAACTGACTCTTGAAGGTTAATTGAAATATATACAAACTCACATTTTTATTTGAGAAGTATCATCACAGAAAGATAAAACAATAGAACAAGTACGAGAGTTTTTATTTAGGAAAAAAAAAACCAAACCAAACCTTTTCCCTCATTAGACACAGTTTCACAGAAACAGTCCTATTCCAAAGCTGTGCTGATTATATAGCCATAAAAACCACATGTACTATATCACTGGTTCACAATTTTACAAATACTAAGAATATTCTTTTATGTGCTTAAAAATCTGGTTACATACAAAAACAATCATCTAGATGCAACTTTATCAATTAACAATGACTGAGCGAACATCATAAGCCAAAGTAACAAAGCAAGCTTTTTAGCTTGCTATCTAAAACCAAGAAAAGGGAGGGAAGTATTTACCAAAGATGTGACAAATGGCTGTTTTCTTTGCTATTTTTCTAGAATACTACTGACACAGAAAGCAAACACAAAACCTTAAAATATGCCAAACCGCATCCATGTAAGATAACTTTGCATTGTGTAGCACTTTTAAGACAAAATTCCAGCACAAGGCTGTGAAAATAGTAGCTCCAAAGGGCCCATTTACATTTTTCTAGCAGCTAATGAATTGCCATGGAAAATGGCAGCAGGCAAGCTTATGGGAAGCATCTTTAAATCTGTTTTTCCTTTTTCTAAGTATGAGCCCAAGCACTACACTTAGGAGTGAAACACTCCCTGTTGGCTCCAAACAAAGACTGAAAGAAACCTAGTGCATCTGAGGAAAAAAAATCATGAAAGTGATATTCATTTGTCATATACAAAGGAAAAATGAAAAAAAAAAAAGGTACTGCTAAAAAAAATGTCAAACAGTGGGAAAATACACATGAACAACTTTAACCTGCATTTTATAATATCTGCTATAGGTGCTTAAAAGAAAACTACATGCAACAGGAAAATGTATTTACTATGATTTTTTTAGTGTGCCAACAGTCACTCTGAGACAGCGAGCCCAATAGAACCTAGCTTCATGCAGTGCCTGGATTACAGCTGATCCACACTCAAAAGCCTCTGTATAATACAATGACATATCCTAACTAGCTTTAATAAAAGCCTCTTTAAAAGGTGCAGCCCTTCACAGCCCTCTTTTGACCTCTGGGCAGAGAGAATATGAACACTTGAAACAAATTAAATAGAAGACAATTTGCTTGTAGCATACACCAGCTCTGTCTTAATTGGGAAAATAGAGATTGACCTCGTAGAATTGGAAAATGGGATATAAAGTTTGACTGCTTTTTGAGTAGTGACATGTGGTCTTGGTCCCAAGTTTACTTATTCCTGAGCATTTTGATAAAAGTATTGCAAAACAGTAACAGTGAAATCAAGGTATCATTTAACTGATGAAGGTTGGTTAACAAAATGTTTAGCTAGCCAGAAGATCATGGGGCGCACAAATGTTGGTGACAAATAAAAGCTTATGGCAAGTTGATGATCTGGAATATAACCTAGCCTGATTAGCAAGGAAACAGCTTAGCACTTTGACAGGGTTGCTAAAACCGAAGTTGGAGGAAGCAACTTAAAAACCCTCTTTTCCTGAGAGCTTCCATTTTAACAGTACATAGTGTAACTATTGTGCAATCATCCAAAATTCCCAAGAAAAAGTTTCTCACAACTTCTCTGAAGAACCCAAC
>JAVSBS010010179.1:36671-55131 GCA_033124195.1 Coracias cyanogaster | reverse complement strand
GGGCCCCCTGCTCTGGGTGAGCTGCTGGAGCAGGGGGTTGGACAAGATGATCTCCAGAGGTCCCTTCCAACCCCCACCGTTCTGTGATCCTGTGACCAGACCACACAGGCATGTGCTGTGGTTTCACTGCCAGGCTCCTGGGACATCCCCCCTGGCTCTGGAGAGCTCCCCGCAGGGTCCCTGTGCTGCGGGGGCACTCACAGCAGACCCCCAGGAATAGGGTCCTTCTCCCAGCACCACCAGCCAGAGCTCTGCACATACCCATCCGCAGCTGCTCAGCCAAATAGCTAGAAGGAAAACCCAAGCAGTGATGGCAAAAGGCACGTCTCACCAGGATGCAGAGAGGTCGGGGCCCTGGGGCCAGCACCCCCCTGCAGACAGCTGACAGCTTCTAGGCGCCAAACATTTATCACTATTATTTTTTGGCAAGGTTGGAAATAACCTACTTGTCCACTGCAAGGGGAAGGGAAAAAAACAACAGGGGAAAGGCTGTCAGGACGCTTGGTCCTGCCCTGCAGCCACTGAGGCAGTGGGAAGAGCATCCAGTGCTGGAGCTGCCAGGGATGGCGAGACCTCGGTGGGGAAAACAGCTTTAGGAGACCACAGGGTGGGCTGGGGGTGCAACGCCTCTGCCCTCTGCACCCCATGGCCAGGGAACATCTTGGGGGGAGAGGTAAAAATCCCCTTCTCAGAGCCCCGGCCTCTGCCCAGCCCCTCCCGGCACAGGCTCTGCAGCAGCGCTCGGCGCAGCTGTGCCAGGAGAACCTGCCCACAAAGAGTTAAACCCCGCTTCGCCAGACTGTGAATTCTCAGCGAGTCTCCCACATGCAGCCAAACAACAGCTTGACATTTTCCATCCTTCACGAGAAAGACAAAGGCGTGAAGATATTCCCATGATTCCTTTCTGCATGCCTAACTATGAGCTCAGGTGCAGCAGCATTTGCCCTGGACCGGCCTCATCAACATGAAGGGCGAACTCATCGTTTCTGCATCTTTCCTCGCCACTGCTTGATTAATTGGCTCACAACGATGCTGGCTGAATACCTAATGCTTCTCCTGTCCCTGTTCTTTCTTCACAGCCTTTTGCTGCATTTACATATACTTTATATTCCATAATTTTCACACACACAAAAAAATGGGAGCACATCTCAGTAATTTGATGTAATGACGGCATGTCACCAAAAAGAGGAATTAGAAAAATCTGTAGGTATTTAATTTATTCTTGTTTTTTTCAAGTAGATCTCTCCGAGAAAGGCATTAATATTCATGTACATGAAAAAAAAGTACTCTCGAAAGGAAATTTCCAGCATTTTAGTTTAAATTAAATACATTTTTAAAGAAACAATATTTAACTAATAATGCTTAAAGGCAAAATTAACAAAAGTAGCAATTTTTACCTACCAAAGCAAGGTTTTGTCTCAGGGGTTTCCAGTAAAACTGCCCTAACAAGAAGATAGCACGCTGCTTTTCTGAGGAAGGCTTTGGTGAGGGAGGCCACGGAGGAAGGAAAGGCCTTTTACGTTACCCTGACTGTAATTTTTGCTTAACAGCATTTCGATAACATCACTTTGAGGAGCGCTCAGCACAGTTCTCAGCTGCCCAGGCCCCAAGAGCTCCCCTCAGACACGCAGCCGGCGTCTCAGTGGGACTTTAATGCAAAGGCTGGGGATGCTGGGGCTTGTCCCCCTCCGCCTCCCCCATTGATTTTTTTCCTTTTCTTTTTCCATCAGCTAAACACAAGAAAGGGAAAAATAGAAATCAGAAAGACTATTTTGCAGGAAATGTGGAAGCACAAAGTATTCAGCAGATGAAAGACAATGACTGTTACGGACAGTAATTCCTCTCAATTAACTCTCCAACTCATCAGGAGCAGGAAGAAAAATGCAAAACATAAACATCAACTTTTTCCCAGGAACTGACGGCAAGAGGCAGCCCTGAGAGAAGCCAGCAGAGCTTCTGGAGCTGTTTTGAGGTACTAAGGTGGTTGAGGAGAAGTAGGCCTGGCAGGAACTGCAAGGATGGTCCCCAGAGCTGTGGGTCGCTGGGCTGGATTTTGTGGCATCCCATCTTACCCAGCCGGCCACCTGCACCGAGGACAGTGCTGGCAGGAACCAGCTTGGCAGGAGGAAAACGTGGTGGGAATGAGGGTCTGCAGCCAAGTGAGATGCTTTCCATCCAAGGTGGCATCCTGATGGCTTTGGCACATGAGTCTGAGCAGCCTGGCCATGGTCCACCACAGCACTACCAGGAACGGGCACAAAGCGGAGGAAAGCGCACATGGTCAGGCTATTCCTTACTGCTTTGCCCCACCCAGGGCTTGGAGCACCCTTGGGGTGGTGATGGTCAGCCCCACAGGACACCCATCCCCATGGGGCAGCGAGCGGCACCCAGCACCGTGCTGCCAGCAGCCAAAATGATCCACAGCAAGAGGAGGCTGAAGCATGAAGGATGCATGTCCTTGAAAAGGAAAAAATAAATCTTCAGAGCTGCGATTGCCTGTAAATTCTTCCTTGTTAGCAGGGTTGGGAACCACCTGGGAGCCGGGCAGGGCCTGATGCTGCCCAGGAAAGCTGCTGGTGAGCACTGGCATCAAAGGATGCTCGTTGAGTTTCTGGAAACACTTGGCTCTCCTGCCTGCCAGTGCAAAACTGTCTTAATCTGGTCTTCAGGAAATAAAACTTCCCATCTTTGTCCCGGCACATTACGAAAAGATTATCCCCTGGATTAAATAAAATTATAGGGTTTATTTCTCAAGTGTGAAAGCCTGAGCCTGCCAGAGGCAGGGGCTGGATAAATGACGGGAACGGGCCCCGCTGGTGGGAGAAACCCGCTGAACGCCTTGCCATCAGGCAGGGCCTCACGGGCGGGCAGGAGCCTCGGCAAGGTTTTAAATTGGTCTCCTGATATTTTATGAAATAACTTTTTTTTTCCTAAAGTACTTCTTGATATTTTTATGTTTATATATTTTAACTTAGGATCGGACTCATAAAAAATACATGAGGAGTAAGTGGTTTCTGCAAATGTTTTATACATGATTTGGGAACAGATACTATTCAAAGAGAGAAAGAATATTCTTTTCTACACCAGCCCTGGTGAGGCGGCAGCAGGGCTGGGTTGGCCATTGGGGGAGGTGGGTGACCTGCACCCATGAGAGGGTCCCACGAGTGCAGAGCTGCTGTGGCCACTCAGTCACACCAGAAGGGTGTGTGCCTTGCCCAAAACGCCCAGCCCAGGGTGCCCATCGGACACCCATAGACAGAAGGGGTAACCCCATCACCATGGCAAACACATGGGTCCACGGAGCTGAGCTTTCCCCTACCCTGCAGGTTCTCTGGCCAGAACAGGAGCAAGAGGATGGGCAGCACACCTGGTTCTGCAAGGGAAAACTTGGAGCGGCAGGATCCACATGAAAGGCAGGGAACACATCCCACCCAACAGCACCCACAGTCCATCCCAGGGCCATGTCCCACCCAACAGCACCCACAGTCCATCCCAGGGACATATCCCACCCACAGCACAGCCTGTCACAGGGACACCATGAGCCAGCACCCCCGGGGCTGATGACGCTCTCAGCAGCGAGGGCAACCAAAGAGTTAATGCAATATTTCATTTGCTCCCTCCCTCATAGCATATATTATCTTTTTTGACTGTGTAATATGATGCAAAGTTTTTTAAATGATACAATTGTATTCTATTATATTCCACTCTTCAGGGAGATTTTAGGCTCATTTTTTGCATGAATGATACTCACTCAATGCGTTTCCGCGCTGACACAGATAGCACTGTAGGCACACACAGCAGATAGGGTTATAGCAAGTGCACAGATAAATGCAAAAACATATGGCAACATGAGGAAACTCTACATTTTTTATTATATAAAAGCAGAACTCATGTTCCCAGATACAGTGTGCAAGATCTGAAAGATGGAGTTACTGTCTCCTTCAGATGGATTTTTATAGGATTTGCTTAAAATAAAATCTAAGCAGGGATTCTGTGCAAATTTTCCCCTTTGGAGAATTGAACTGTGAATCAAATTTTGCCTGATCCACAGATGAAAATCAGTTTGGGGGTTTCTTCCCGGGGCCTCTAGAGAACATTTGTCCAGCTTAACTGAATTTAGCATAATCTCTGCTCAAATGAGGCCCTGGGGTGGCAGAGCAGGGACGATACCTCACACAGCCCAGGACGGGGCAGTCGGGGTGCCCAGTGCGGAGAGCAGAGGATGGACCCCAAAACCTCCTCCTCCACGAGGGTGCCTCCAGACCCCTGGAAGGGCAGAGGCCAGTCAAGCTCGCCGGGGTGGCACACAGCACATGAACCCCAGCATCAGCAGGCATGAGGGGCTCCAGGGCGGGAGGAGGGCTTTCTGCAGTGGCACATGCCCAAGCAGGGGTCGGAGCCAGCGTGGTGAAGCTTTCCCAGGAGAAAGCAGGCTGACGGGCTGCTGCTGTCATCCTGGAGCAAGGCAGAGAAGGAGAAAAGCCCCAGGTCCCCCTTTCTTCTCCCTCCTCCTCTCCTGCCCATTTCCAGCCCTACCCTGAGAAGTGTGATCTCATCCAGAACCACATGTGGTCCCATGCATGCCTTCCTCTGCCTGGAGGATAGTCCCAGGAAGGTTCTGGGGGGCTGCCCACCCAGGAGGGTGGTCCAGCCACAGTCCCTCACCTGCCTCGAGTCCCCTGAGAGGGACCAACCCTGAGACCCCCACTCTGCTCAGCATCCTCGGCTTCCCACCGTGCCTGTGCTGGCTCCAGGTTCCCTTCGATGGGGTCCCCACCCCACAGCGCTCCAGATGCGGCGAGAGGGAAGGACGCTGTGAAGGCTGCCTGGCTGCCGGCGAAGGTCTTAAAAGAAATTATAGCCTGCATAAAAATATTCACTCCAGCCAAGGGCCTTAAAACATCCCCCTGAGCATTGAACGGTGACTGAAAGTATATTACTGTGCACTTAAGGTTACTGTAGTAACCCAAGGTCAAACAGCGGCGCGTTATATCCCGATGACTCAGGGATGGATTTGCTTCAGCGCTGGACGGTAACAACAAGGAAGGCAGAGGCTTCACCAGCACTGGAATTTAACTCAATATTCAATTTACCCTGGAATCAATTTTGATGGAGTACAATTCACATTTATAATCCCAGGTTATTGCCAGCACTGTAGTTTGATTAGACACCAGCAGGCCCAGGCCAAACGCATCCCTCACCCCCTGCCCCATTCCTTGTGGGATGCTGGAGGGAGCTGCATAATCCTTGGCTCGTGCCTGGTGTCCATGGCCTTTCAAAGGACCACCTCAACTGGGGTTCAGCGGGACTCTCGGGCACAGCCAGCCCACCCCCAGCCCTCCCCTCCCTCCTGGAAGATCTCCTCTCCCGCTGCACAGCTCGACGTTTAGAGATGATAGGGAAGGGCGGAAAAGATGTAATATTTCTCTCTTAACTTTAAGTTCCCATGAATTTAGAAACCTTTTCTCTGAGGGGCTAATTATATAATTTCAATGTTTACTCTGTGCAGACGGATCTTGTAAGATGGTGCCCCAGGGACACGAGAGCTGGATTTAAACCCCAGGAAGGTAGCACTCGCCAGATAGCTTTATGGCACGACTCGCATCGCAACCCACTGCCCATTCATTTGTTTGGCAGGGGTATCTGCTGCTGGTTTTTTTCCCTCCGCTGCCTTTGATTATTGGTCATTGATGCTTCATTTCCTCATTGCTGCTTCAAAGACAAACAAGCCGCTGGATGCTCGCCGAGCTGCACACAGCTTTTCACGCCAGGAGCCTCAGTCACTTTGCGCAAACTGTGTCATTCCTGCGCTTCCATGCCCTGGCACAGCACTGACCCATGGCCAGAGACCTCCCAGCGCGGGCTGTGGCCGCTCCTAATAGGACTTGTTAGTGTCCATGGGCTCTGGTGGCCCAAGAGCCCCCAGGAACCCCAGTCCTGAAGCCCAGGGGAAGGATGAACCAGGACTGACCACTCCTGGGGAAGATGACTTTTCTGATAGGCAAAGGTGAGCTCAGCTCTGAGCCTGGGTTGCCACCAGCATCCCTTGGAGCTGCCATGTCCCAGGAGTAGCCTCTGCCAGGAGCCCAGGGGTAGGGGTTCAGCCAGTCATGGGGCACATTCCCCCAGCCCCAGTGCTGGCACACAGGGGTGCACACCCCATCCAGCACCCCAGCAGCACCCTGCTGCTCCCAGACCTGCTTGGGGACCTTCATGGCAGCCACCAGCACGACCTGCACCAAAGCGCCCCAGATCCTCCTCACTGTACAGGAGAAGAAAAGAAGGAACTGTTCACACTCCTGCCTAAGATACACAGGCAAAGAAGCACGCCAGGCTTCAGCATTCTTCCCTGCCCCCCTCGGGAGTATGTTTCCTGTAATTACAGGACCGGAGAAGCCATTTTTGCCTCTCACTATTCACAGCTATTTATATTTAACATATTTAGGCTTCTTGGGTCAGAAATGGAAATTATTCTGCACCTAGCTCAACCTTAAAGTTACAATTGCTGCTTAGGAGCCAGATGCTGAATACAAAAGGGAAAGCTTTCCGAAATGTACAATTAATTTAACAAAACAACAAAAAAAGTACAGTATGGGTAAAACTTTATCATTTTTCCCCATGGAAGCAGGAGGGACAGCAAAGGCGACACAATTATCCATTTACAAAGTTTGCAATTCCCCCAGCCGTGAGCTGTCCCTTTAACCACTGCTAAATTGTTTTCTGACAGCCCTTGCTGCAATTTTATCCCCTGACATTTGATTTACATATGATCTTTAAGCACTACCACGGCTGTAATAGCTATTTGGTTAATATTCAAATCACTCTGTGATGTCACATACCTTGATAGGTCATTTCACTGCGGCTTGGCAAAATGCATGTAAAAATAAATGTATAACTAATGAAATAAACTGATTAAGGGGAGAAATCAATCGTTTTACTGCTGTAGTGAAGATCTAGCAGTTAATTTAGCATGGATCTGCAAGGGTGCACGTTAATAGAACAGGCTCTCATCTAATTGGTGCCACAGTAAATGAAATACAGTAATATTCCATGATGCATTGGAAGAGTTCACTTCATTTTCTCTGCTCTTTCCTGATAACTCTTTACAGCACAATGCATTTTATTTATTTATTTCCCCCCAGCACACAGCGGAAGAAACTTGCCGATCCCAGTGAGCCCCCGTTTACCTGCCCCAATTAGCAAGTCTAACAACCTCCTTGGAATAACTTCTTTAATCAAGATCTGCAGGGCACCAGAGCAGCTTTTTCTGTTTGTGTAAAGTTTTCTCCCCATTTCCAGGAGCTGCTGCTCCACAGGCAACCAGGTCAGGTTGTAACAGGGGTTCTGAGGCTCCAGCCGAGCCCCCCGAGCAGCGCCCAGGTCGCTGGCACTGGGCTCTCACTGTCCCGTGTGCCCAGCTTACAGCATCGGTGCTTTTCAGCCCAGTCCATGACACCAGGAGGGATCCAGCCATTCCCAGATGGAGACCAGACCAGTAACATTCCCAGAGGAAGGATGATCCTGCATCCCACCACCTGCCCCAGCACCCCAACCATGAGGATGCTGCACCCCCAGCCACACCACCCCCCAGCTCACCCCCTGCCCACGGGGCTGTGCTGGTGAAAACTGTACAGAGACTTGGAACAGTTCTAGTAAATAAGGAAGCTCCAGAGGGCTACCTTAATTTCCCAGACATTTAATCAATATGATGCTGCCCTGTTCATTACACCTGTCAAAAATATGCAAAAAGTCCCATCTGCTCCTGCCAGGTACGGAGCCTGAACTCTCTGATCTGGAATAATCAGTTGACTGACTAATTACCACACCCTCTTTCTCCTAATTTAAGGTCAGCACGTTAAGGATGAGTTACCACCTCAAGTATAAAGTAAAACTATAAATATTTGAGAAATGCCACCTTGGAGCAGCCTGCACTTGCTAGTCTGTGCTGAGAGAGCAGAAGAGAAACAGCAGCAACTGGTTAGTCTGAGGCAAGGGAGGATCTGCCAGGAGCTCGTGTGGCCAGGGGAACCTCTGCCCTCCCCAAAATATTGAGCTGTATTAAAAAAAAACAACAGTGGAAAAATGATCTATACAGAAGCTTTGCATAAAAAAGTGATCAATGCAAATTCCTCGGAGAAAATTGCACCAACAGATGGAATCAACCCATTTCCAGCAAATGCCTCTGGCTGTGCAGATGGTAATTATAGGATGTATGTAAATACGCAAGCTCTAGGAAGCACAGCAACATGCACTGCTGAATTTGGGCGTTGCAGGGGGACGCCCACCTTGGCCCTTCCAAGGGGCCCTCGGCAAGGAGTGAACTGGTGCTTGGAAAGGTTTTGTGCTGCATCTGAACAGCCCCCTCAGCTACCAGTGCCCCACAACTGCACCTTCTGCCCTCCAGCTCCAGCTGAGGAACCTTCTGACTCCAAACCTGACGTTCAGCACTGGGATCTGCCACCATCCCCAGGGGTGCTCATGGTTGCACCAGGGGGGACACCGGGGACTGAGCCTGGCTGTTCCTGAGGGGTGAGCAGGCTCATCCCCTCGCCATCCCAGGGAGGAGACATCCCAAGCCCACAGCATTGCACTGGCTTGGGGGGCAGCACCACACAGCTTTGCTGTGGCAAAGCATCCACAGACAACTGCAGGGAGAGCATGGAAATATATGGGGAAGCCCAGGGAGCACCTGCTGCTGGGGTTACCAGAAATGCAACTCTGTGCTGGGAAGCCCCTTGCCTGGGAGGACCCCCCCTTCCACCCTACAGGCAGCATTTCAATAAGGGCTCCTTGGGACCTGGAGGTCCCATACCCCATCCCTGAAGTGACATGGACACAGGCACACAGAAAAAACTCAAAGCTCAGATACTGAGTTCTGGGCTGCCTTGGTCATGGAAACAGTGACTTTTAGCAAATGGGGTTTGGTTACAGCCGTTGGCTGCCAGGACTGGGAAGGCAGCTTGGTGGGAGAAGGACAATAACCAGGGCTCAAGGAAACCCCTGGTAGGTCCTTGCTGAAGCAGGCGGCATGATGGCCAAAGGGTGCCCATGGCTTGGTCGTGCCACCGCCTGCACAGGGGGCGAGTGGCTGCAGCCAGGCACCAGCCCTGGGTAGGGGGGCACAGGCAGGACCCCCCAGGCACGGCTCTTCCCTCTCAGAGGAGGAGAATCCCCTCTCCACACCCCCTCGTTCCTTCCCTTAGGATCAGTTTCTGTGCTCACACCTATTTGGTGATTTTGTTTGGTTTGGTAGAGACAGTTCATGGCATGGGCCGTTCTGTGCTGACACAGCTGGTGCATTACATTTATTATTACACTGCTGGTTATATACATAATATATATTTACTAAACCTTTGTTTTCTCACCCTTCTGATATTTTCCAAACCATAGTCCAGGTCTCATTTTCCTCTCCTGTAACATCATGTGGTTTGCAGATGGAAACACCTACACAGAGCTACTGCTGCAGAGCCACAGGCCGGTTTGGGAGCACTGGTGGGAAGAAGGTCACTCTGCCCATCCCCACCTCCAGACAGAGCTGGACCCAGCCAGGCCTCCACCTCCACCGTTCCACAGCCCATTACAAGCATCAAGAACATCTGGTCTCCACCAGCTCCTCTCTGCCTGCACATCCCATTCCCCCACACACTGTGACTGTGTCCCCATCTCCAGAGCCATGGGAGGACCAGGCACTTTTTTTCCTTATTTTTCTGGGGTGATGTCAAAGACCATTTCCAAGGCTACTGGATTTTATTTTATGTTGCTGTTGACACTTTTTTTAATCCTTCTGAGAAAAGTGCTTGCAGAACTAGTCTGTGGTAAAATGTTAATTGGAGCCAAGTAATTAGACAAAGATAGTTAGTGATCTCTCCAAAGCAATAAGCTTTTGGTGCTTTGTTTTAGTGCTATAATAATTACTATCATTCCACAAAGTGCTTCAGTGTTTGACAGCCACGTGCAGCTGAGCGCTTTCTCCAGGAGTGACGGTGTGGTGGAGATGCTCAGCTCCAGAGCACCTTGTCCTGGGCCTCCTTCCCTGATCCCAGCAGGGAGGAGGGTCCCTAGGCAACCCCCAACCACCCCTGCTGCTCCAGGCTCAGCTTTGGGCACCTTTTCTCCATCCTAGAGCCTCCAGGCCTGTGCCCAGCCCTCTCCTGCTCAGGAGCACACTCCAGATTAGCCCCCAGAGACCAGCTCCTGTTTACACTGGCAAAACTAGACCCAGACTTATTGCTGCTTTTTTTTTTTTTAATTAACCCAAGCAGCCAAGGCATCTTGCTGGTTCCGCCAGTTCTGAGGATGATGAACAGCTTCAGAGGTGAGACAGAGCCATTGGGCTCGCTGTGCAGCTCTCATACGTGACGGGCTGTGCCCCAGCCCTGCCACCACACATCATCCAGACCCACCGGAGCCCCCAGAGAGGCCCAGCCCCACTCTGAGAGAAGCCCGGCAGCAAGGAGGCACGCGAGCATCCTCACAGAGCAGGAGAGCCTCCTGTCTGGCTCCAGGCTTCCAAATGTTTCAAAAATATTTTTTAATTTAAAACAAAATTGCAGCCTAAACGACTTGTTGATAGAAAGTGTCTTAGCCTTAGTCAAGGAGAGGGTTCTGCCCACGCTCCTCTCCCCCCCAGTCTCACTAGGAACAGCAACACGCAAACCCAGCCAGCAGCTCCACCAAGAAGGAATTTTCCTAACAGAAAATCATCGGGAGGTGTCTTCCTGCAAATGTAAACACTGATATAATTGCCTTCACTCTGCATTTACACCGCAATTCTGCACACGAGGGAAGTCCCCACAGCCTCATTATGCAAATAGAACAAGCCCTATACCAGCCGTATATACAACATGCAAATCAGACGGGCCGGACAGAGAAGGCTCCCGGGGCTGGCACACGCTTTCCTCAAAGCCCAGCTTCCTTCCTGCCAGCCAAAGCAACACTCCGGATCATTCCGACCGCAATCCCGACCTCAATCTGATAAAAAAAATAGAGATGCTGGTGGTGTTTTATGATTTGCAGCAAACCCAGACTCCCGAACACACACCAGACTGTCTCAGCTGCTACAAACAGGGTCCAGGTTAATGGAGGTAACCCAGCAACGCTGCTAAAATAAATGCTTTCCTTGTGATACAGTGCTGGGAGAAGCAGGAGCACGAGAGATCTTCTAACCCAGCGCTCCAGAGACCTGCCTTCACGGAAAGCAGTCTGAGCCCTCGGTTAGCCCCAGCACCCAGCCTGAGAGCTCTCCTGCCCTTGAACCTGCTGCAGCTGCACCCCCAGGCCCCCCGGGATCCTTCCCCAGGGAGATCGGCTCCTGCCCACCCTTGGGACCAGCAGGGAGCAGGGCTGGGAGCAGGCGGCCATCCCTGCGAGGGCTCAGGGCTCACCCCACGCCAGACTCTCCACCTCACCTCTACTGAAAAAGCCCAGCTCATCAGGCAAGCTCCAGCCTGCAGGTCTTGCCAGAGGGGCACCCGGGACAGGGCTGTGCTGGGAACCTGCTCACGTTGCCGCACGAGTGTGGTACCCAAAGGCAGCAGCCCTCGCACACCTCCCCTGCGCTCCATACACCAGCTTTCTATCTTTTCATCAGCAATTGAGACAGACTTTCCCAGCGTGAGAACTGCCACAGAAATTGAAAGATTGTACAGCAAACATTTTTTTTCCTTGATGCCCTGTCTAATTGTGTTGCCTTTGATTTTATTAATCTGTTTTTATTAATATCCTGAAGGCAACAGAGGAAAAAGAAATAAAAGCTTTTTCTTTCTGAAATGGCTGGTGCTGCTTGTGTTTTGTCTTACTAACGAAGGTGGCTGCATGGTGTCTAGGACAGCACCCATCGCTGCAAGGAGAGAAATGAGCCTGAGTGTCCTCTCCTTGCTTCAACACAGGGCCGAGCACCAGCCTTGCACACTTCTTGCAATTTCTCCAAAGCCATCTGCTGCCTGGGGCAGGAGGAGACGTTGGAGGAAGGCATCACAGGCCCACCTTGCTGTGGCAGGTTCTCATGTACATCCCTGTCTGTCCAGATCAATTGTTTTCTAGCACTGTGTTCATCATCCCATCATTTCCAGGGGTCTGAAAAATAGAGGGGCCACAAAGATGGTGCTGAAGCTAATTGGCTTTACCTACCAGAGACTGTAGAAGCAGCCAACACCACCAGCCTTTGTTAGAGCCGCTCTTCAAACACCAGCCAGGTCCCAGTAGATCTCAGACAAGACCTGGCCCAAGTCCCACAGCTGGGGGGAGGCATCGCCCCTCTCTCCGGCAGATCTCTGACCTCAGCTGAGGTCAGCCCAGTATCAATATTGATGCTACTGCTGCTGCTCCATAATTCGCACGTGCCAGAAAGGCTCATCCTGAGCCGGGTGTTGTTTAACAACATGCTGCATAAGCTATAGCAGAGCCTGCCAAGCAGCTCATGGGGCAGAAGGAAGGCAAAGCTGCCTGAGGAGCGGGGCTGGAACCCACCTTACAAACAGCACCCAGGCACCGAGGAGAAGAGCCCCCACAGAACGCTCAGCCCAGACCTGGAGCTCTCCAGGCTAAGCCAGAGCCTCCCACAGCACCGTGCCAGGCTCGCTCCTCCCTCCATGCTCCGGGCACACCATGGACACACTGCAGGGATGTGCCATGTCCCTGCAGGGCCACTGGTGAGGAGCACTCTGCTCACACTGCGATTGGGCTCTGCCCATCCCATGGTACTGGCCACATCTTTTGCGAGCCGTATGGCTGTGCCCCATCACTGAAACCCACCTTCTGTTGCATTATCCAGTACAAACTAGAGGAGTTCCCAGGTGTTAGTTATGGAGTTCCCACATCAACAGCTACCGTGAGTTTGTTCTCAAGGGGCTGTTACTCCTTTAAACCCTGTGATACAGAGACCAGTATTGATACCACCAGCACAGATGCATTAGAGCAAGGGGAGCTGCTTTATCTCAGAGCCCACCCTTGTCCTTCAAACGCTCCACACAAGGCATGGGGTTTGCTTAGATAGAAACATGCAAGAAGAAACAAGCAAACTTTGGCTTCCAAAAGCATATTTTCAACTTCTCCCTCTGTTTTTACAGAATAAGAAAAAAAGACAGGATAACAAAACCTGCTTTGCTCCCAACAGGAAATCCTGGTACCCTGGAAAATACAAAGAAGTGTCTAAAGGGGGTGGCAAGCTGAGAGCACTACATCCCTGCAACCGGGACTTGAGGCTGTGCAATATCCGATACCAGGGGGTTTGTAGGGGCCATTTCTGCCTGTACCATACACATGTAACTAGCACAAAATCAGCAAAGCTCTGCAGGCACAAACACGCAGCTCTCGGGTGCTTGGGACCTCCCAGCTCTCACACCATCACCCACTTAACACTGCCGGCCGCACACCGGGGAGGGCATGGAGAGGGGGAGAGGCTCATCCCTTCCCTGCCCCCAGGGAGGCATTGGGCTCCCCACGACAAGAGAAACACAAACAGGGCCTTCGACTGCTGAGCTGGATCTTTATTTTAATGGTGAGGTGTGTATAGTGATAGCACACGTGGGGTTATTGATGTTCGCTTTGTACTTGCCTGTAAAATGCACTGACACAGTATATTGCGTGGTCAATAGGTCTTTAGGGTTTTTCCAGCAGTGTTAAATATCATTTTAAATGATGTGCCCTGTACGTTATTAGTTGCTCCCATGACAGAGCATGATGTGGTGTGTGGGAAGTGTTGGAGCCTGGCATGGGGCTGCTGGACAGCCCTGGGTGCAGGGCAGGGGATAGGTTCTGCAGGCAGAAACCAGGAGAAAGACGGGGTCCCTCCAGGAACTGCACGTGCATGGGGTCAAGCAACCAGCACAGAAGCACACACAGATAACGTCAGTTGTTGGACAAAACATCAGCCCACACCACAACAGGCTTACAGCCCTGCAGAGGGCAGGGATGGCTGCCCAGGTGCCTTCTCCTCCAGCCTTGGTGCCCTTAGGTGATGCCTCGCCACCTCAGGGGTGAGAAGCCAGAGAACAGGGGTCATGAGCTCCTAACACCTCCCAAACCTTCCTTTGCACCTCTCCTCCTGCCCTCCAGTCCCTCACAGAGGAAACCCACCCCTCCTGCCCCAGAGCAGTCCTGTCCTAACAAGACCCACACAACACCCATCGTGGGCATCCCCACAGCAGGTCCAGGCAGCACCACCCAGCTTCAGGCAATGAGAAGCAAGGACAGTCTCATGGGGAGTGCAGACACTGCTGGCCAAGAGCTTGCTGCAATAGGCAGCAAGGACTGAAATGTCTTCTCCCCCTTTCACCCTACCAGGACAGTCCTTCAGCAGTTTCTTGAAAAGTTTGGGAGGCCAGGAGGAGTGTTTATCTGATTTGAAATACGACCCTCTAAAGAACCCTCCCTATTGAAGAAACCATAAAAAGAAAACCTTTCCTAATGTCACTCTTTCCTCCCTGTTCCTCAGGAGCCGGTGAGCGCTGCCATTCATCACCCGCGTGACACTTTCATAATGTAGTCCTAGATAATGGCACACCTTCCAACTTTCCAGAATTGGCTGTCAGGGAAATCAAAGGAGACAAGCGTGAGATACGGGAACAGGGCTCCTTGGTGGATACGAGAGCCACAGAAATGCAGCCCCCCACCCAGATCAGCCTGGCTGGTGAGCCCAGGGCCAGACACCAGCAGAGAGGGGGCACAGCCATGGGGCAGTGTGGGGCACAGAGCAGGGGGCTCAGCACCAGCAGCGTGAGGTGACGCTGGGAGCAGAGGCAGGGTCAGTCTCATGTTTGGTCCAAGAGCATCACTCCCTCCCATGCAGGTGGGTCACGGGCACCCTCACCCCATTCCCAATCCTGTGGTGCCTCTTCTTCCTCACACCAGGGCCAGCAAGGAGTGAGGGAAGCAGAGCAAGGTCCTCTCTCCCCAGCACAGATCCCTGACCCTCAGGACACACACATCCCTGCAGCTTACCATGAAGCACCAGCACCATTCACCACCTCCTGCTTCCTGATACACAACCCATCCTCACCTCTCCAAACATCTTTAATTTTCTTGGTTGTTTGTCCAGGAATGCAACCACTTCCCACTTTCCCCCTCTTTGCACCCTAGCTCATCATGCAGCTTCCAGAGTCTCCCCAAAATCCTCTCCAGGGCCCCCCTCACTCCGCCTGTGTAAGCTCCTCTCACACACAGCCCCAGCTCCCTTCCAGCCCTGCTAAAACCCTGCGCGTGGTCTCTCTGTCTGTCCACTCCACTGCCTGGGTGCATTGGGAAGTGCTTCTCATCCCACTGACTCTACACCACCTCTGCAAGGCCACAGTCCCGTGTCTGCAGTCCTGCCCCTTCCCTCCCACAGCTCTTCCCAGCAGTGTCAAGGCAATTGAAGTCTCCCTGCTCGATGCTCCAGGTTTTCCTGCTTTTTTCTGTTTGCTCTCCAGGTGTGCACATGCATTTCCCAACTTGTCAGCTCATCTTGCCTTGGGCGTTTCTAAGAGTTTATTCTACCTTTTTTTTTTTTTTGCCTTTACAAGTAGAACTGCATGCACAATATCAGAATGATTACAGGCAAATTGCACACAAAAATATGCATTTCCAAGTAACAAGATCCTCAAAAACTTATTTCATGGCTGTTGCTCTGAGTCCTGTTTTCTGCCCAGATGCCGGCAGTGCTCACTAGCACATCAAGCCCAGGGACAGCCGCTGGCCCCAGTCATCAGTGGGTTAATCTGTCCAAGAGGCCAAACCCCAGCACAGTTCCTCACCCAGACACAAGCCAGCATTGATGTCCCCCACACAGGAGGTGCCAGCCTGCAGAGCTGGAGCCCAGCACAGCCAGTTAGCTTGGGAATTCTCTTTAGAGCAGACTTCTCCTGGCTGACACTGTTCAAGGGTCTCACAGCCCTGGCACACACACCTCTGACAGACGTGAAACCCAGCAAAGCAAGAGCTGTCCTCTTTAGGGGCCAAAATGGCCACTTCAAGCTTTTTTTTTTCCTCCCTGAAAACTCACAGGTACATTTATGGTAAAGCCAAACTGTTAACAACTCACTTTTAGTGACATCGTTCATAGACAGAATCTCCAAAAGCCAAGATTTTCAGACATTAACACTTTGTCTTATCAAATTCTCAAAAGAAGCCCTAAACCAAGTTAAACACCACATCAGAGTTGTAGCTGAAAAAGGCCCTGGGGCACACCACTCACCGGGAAGCACAGCTTTCATCCTCTCCTCCAGCTGAAAACCACACATGAAGAGCCCTGAGCAGAGATGGAGCCAGCAGCCCTTGTGCATCACCTTCCAACCAAACCAGCTCTCCTTTCCTGAGCTATATATACACCCTGGCCCTAATGCTCCCTGCTGCTGTTAATTAAGGACACAGGCCAGGCTGGAGGAGCTGCCTTCGGCTGGGGCTTGATGTCAACCAGGGGGTGAGGAGGAGGACGAGGAGGAGGCGGAGAAGTGGCACAAGCTGTCTGAGACAGTGCAGGTGGGGCTGTCACTGGCTCCGGGGTGTGTGCCCTGTGTCAGAGGCTGGATGTGCTGCTGCTGAAACGAGCTCATCTCCACCCTGGCCCCAAGCAGCAGCAAGCACAGACGAAGCTGTCCCTGTACCTCCCGCGCTCCCCGAGGAGGCCGGCCCGAGAGCAGGGGGTCCCGGGCAGTGGTGGTGCGGGAGCAGCACGCTTCAGGGCTGTTTGCACTTTCCAGGGTGCAACACGCTCAGATGAGAAGAGAAAGTGAGTGCTGCCGGCTGGGTGCCTTATCTTTGTCTTTAAATAAATATGATTTTGTCAGGTTTATGAAAAATAATATAGCGTGTTATTTTTCATAAGCCTGACTGATATCTCCATTTCCCATGGTTCAGCTTAGGCCATAAACATGACCCTGCTTGAGTGATTTCACCTTCCCCATTGAGCAAAGAACCTCAGCAGCACTCAGACCAAGGTCCTGACTGATTATCGACAAATTAAAAATATAAGCTATTGACCAGACACTGAGATAGAGTCCCTGAGCCGGTGTCCGGAATCTCAATGAGGTTATTGAAGTGGTGCCGATCGATGCCGCAGTTCTGAGCAGGCGGATCGCCGCATGCCTAATGCGGAGGGGAGCGTGCTGGCTGCTTAAGTAAATAGTTGTTCAAATTAACAGAGGTGCTCCAAGATGCATCCTCTGCTCACAGCCTAATGACTTTTCCAAAGTCAGAAAAACAATAAAGCAAGCGCAGGGCAGCACCTTCACCTTCTGAGTGATGAGTGGGCGCAGGAGGGGCGGGGATGGTGCTCAGCACCATGCACACCGCCCGCAGCACCCAGCTCCGGGGCCGGAGCCCTCCCCAGGGGATTTTCACCCCGGGGGACTGCATGGTTTCACCTCCCCTGCTTGCTGTGGTTTAGAGTGAGGGCCGGGGAAACATGCTCCCTGTGAGTGCTGGCATGGTGTCGATGAGGGTGCCCTGGCAGGTGTGTAGGGCATGAGCCATCTTACAGGGAAACTCTGTGTGTCCCACAACAGGGAGAGTCAGAGCCCAGATGAGGCTCAAGGCTCAGTGTGAATCCCTGGTCCCTGCGCCTGCAGCAGCTTCCCTGCGGCTTCCTTCTCCCCCTGCTCTCATCCCAGCGCAGGCATTCTTTGTTTGCTGGTTAAGTGATTTCCTAGCTCTCCTGCTAATGCTTGGTGACATTTATATTGCTTTGATCAATATTAATTATCTTTTGTCCCAAGTCAACAAAACCCTTTTCTTCATTCCCTGCCCGTTGGGTTGATGTCATACAGGATTTGTGCCCCTTTCTGCCCACAGTGGTGGCACCACCAGGAAACCTCCCACCGGCCTTGTCCTCTCCAGCTCTGCCTCCTCCATCTCCAAAGTTTCCCTTTCTTCCAGCTGCTCTCCGCGGTGCCAGGACACTGCGAGCCAGGAGCCACCAGCACAGCACCGAGCACCCTCCCAAGCTCAACTGCTGCTGAGCTTCAAGAGTTAAACACTGTGCTGGGAAGCAGCATCATTTACTGGCAAAACCCAGCGCACAGCACAGCGTGCGCACCGAGGCCCCGAGCCCGGTCCTCTGGGGAAGGCGCCGATCAGATAGCTGCCTGCATGTTTGAAAACATTCTTGTCACCGCGCAGGCTGCCGGCGGGCTCGCTGGCTTTCTGGTGCTGCCTGATCGACAGGGTCAGATCCCAGCAGCTGTTTGGAAGGAAGAGGTGCGCTCGGCAGCTGTGCGTAGTGATGGAAACCGCCCGGGATGGTGCCATCCCTGTTACTGCACAGCTCCATCCCAGTCCAGCTTTTGAGAGGGATGCTCTGATGGTTCAGTATCCTCCCGGAGTCGGGGAATCACAGAATCATTGTGATTGGAAGAGACCTTTCAGATCATCAAGTCCAACCATTACTCCAGCACTGCCAGGGCACCACTATGTCCATCAGCACCACATCTCCACGGCTTGGAAACCCCTCCAGGGATGGGGACTCCACCACTGCCCTGCCCAGCCT
>JAVSBS010010179.1:0-36571 GCA_033124195.1 Coracias cyanogaster | reverse complement strand
GCTTGGAAACCCCTCCAGGGATGGGGACTCCACCACTGCCCTGCCCAGCCTGGCACAGCCCTTCACAGCCCTTGCCGACAAGAAATTGTTCTTCATGTCCAACCTAAACCTTCCCTGGTGCAACTTGAGGCTGTTTCCTCTTGTCCTGCTGCTTGTTCCTTGTGAGAACAGCCCGACCATTGCCTGGTTCCAACCTCCTTTCAGGGAGTTGTGGAGGGCCAGAAGGTCTCCCCTGAGCCTCCTTTTCTCTGGGTTCAACACCCCCAGGTCCCTCAGCTGCTCCTCACCACACTCCTGCTCTAGACCCTTCCCCAGGTTTGTTGCCCTTCTCTGGACACACTCCATCACCTAAGCAGTGCTGGCTGCTGAGGCTGGGCACTGCCACGGGACATGAGCAGCAGCGGTGTGGCACAGCTCTGAGCAGAGCTCCTGAGGGGTTTTCTGGATGATCTGGGCTGGATTTAGTGCTAGACAGTGTCCACTCCACTGCTGCCGCTCTTGACACCTCTTTCTGGGTCAGAAGCCCTGGGGGTGCAGCACATATGGGAGCCGTTGAGCCCCCTCGTCTGCACCACCCAAGCCTGAGCGCAGCCTCCGCTCCCTCCCCAGGCACCAAACACGTGCAAGGGGTGGCCTTTGCTTTCTCCAAGCTCCAGGTCCTGGAGTCACGTGCATCCCAGCCTACACTTCTGTTTGTGAGCGAGTTTTTTATACTGCTCAGAAATGTGGGGGAATGTTGAAAGAAGAAAAAACCCTCCATAAAAATAAAAGCAACACTGCTTTTTTTTTTTTTTAACCTCATGGTCTTTGAGGCAGTCTTCTGATCTCAGAGCATGATTCCCAGGGATTTAACACCTGGACCTGGCACTGGCCTTACACAGCAGACCATAGATGAAAACCAGGAGCATGCAGACACCTGTATGCCATGTTTTGTGCAAGATTCCCACCCAAGACTGGCACCGTATTCCTCTGGCAGCTTGCAGGGGCTCGCTCTGCTGATGGCTTTCTCCGAGTGCGTGTGGTAATGATGTGGAGTTATGCAGCAGGCAGCTAATCGCTGCATGCTGCTCGGGGCTGGGGGCTACGGCTCAAGCAGCCTCCTCCATTTAATGAAACGCCGTGCCGCAGTTCCAGCGCAGAGGGAAGGTTTAAGCAGGGAGCAGCTACTAACAGATTCATTAAACTTGCTCCAGAGCAACTATAAAAAATCAATTTAGTTCACCAGGCAGCTTGAACTAGTGCCAGTGGCAGGGAGCAGCTCCCAGTTGAGAGCTCTCCAGCTCTGAAGTGCCGCTGTGGTATTACCGAGGTTGGAGAAGGACAGCAGGCGATGACACAAAGCCGGGATCTGTGCAGGGCTGTGGCGAGCCCTGGCTGCGATCTGTGCTCGGAGAGAGGCTCTCAGCCTTGTCACTGGGTCCTGCCGGTGCCCAGACCCTGGGGAAGACCTTGCTTTAAAACCAGCCAAATGTTCCCAGAGCCGTGGTGGATCAGGAGGGGTCTGTGCTGGATGGGCTGGTGCTGGAGCCCACCATAGCCCCCACGGGCAGGCTCCCAGCCCTGCCAGTCCCACGCTCCAGGAGCCAGCTGCCCTTGCAGGGAACTGAGGAGCAAAAATACTCCCTGTGGCCTTTTTACTGGTGGTGGCCAGTGCTTTGTTGGAAGGTCAGTCCAGCCTTTCCTGCTCTCACTCCATAATGAACATTTTCTCTTTCACCATTTATCTCCAGAGCCCTGAGGAAACCCAGGGAGTTATCAGGCCAGAAATCTACCTCCTGGCAGAGCCATCCCTGCCCTCCTGTGTAAGCGGTCCTGCACTGCCGCCTCTCCCTCAGCCGATGCTCAGTTCGTGCCGGGCCGACCAGCCCATTCTGTGCAAACAACCCTAATATCAGCTGTTTTTCCTTTCCGGCAAGCGGAGCCCACCCAGGCTCGCTTGCCGTGACATTCCTGTGTACGGTAACAAATACAAGAAGTGCTGAGCCCTCCACTCCAGTGTTAATGAAAAGGTCTGGCGTTGCAGCATGAAATATTCATGGTGCCCCCGGCCCTGCTCCCTCACAGCTCTGCTGGCGTCTGACGCTGGCCCCGATGCCACAGCAGCAGCCGGAGCAGAGCGCTCAGAGCCTGGGCCTGCGCTTCCAGCAAGTGCAAAGAAATACACAGATATTTTCCTTCCTCTGGCTGCAAGGTTCATTAGAAGAGCTACCGTGGTGGATTTGGTTCCTGGTGGGCTGGCCTGGCAGGCACCTGCCTGAAGAAACGGCTTAAAATCCTCGTTAAAAGTCACTTCAGAGAGCGGCCAGAGGAAGGGCAGCGATGCCAAGCAGAGGGCACTGGAGAGCGTTGGCTTGGGCGGGCGTTGTGCTGCTGGCACTTGTCAGCGGTGAAAGGAAAGGAGGGTGTTCAGAGCAGAGGGGCTGGCAGAAGCACACACGGCTGAAGCAGATCATTCCAGCTTTCCATCACCTAGCGAATGCTCCACAGCAGTGGCTGGTTCCTGCTTTGCCTTCAGGAGGCTTCACTGGAGGCTGTCAGACCCTGCCGCTGGCATCTGCATTTCTCCCGGCCTCGCACTGTATGAGCAGAGCCCTGCAGATTCTTCCTCCCCTCACAAGACAGGCACCGTGTTCCTGTGGGGGAGGAAATTGGGGCAGGGATGCTCAGCACCCGGGGACCACGGGTGTCTGCATCACTGCGATATAGCCAGGGAAGAGCAACATGGAGCGTAAACCATCAGCACGTCCATTAAAACTGCTTCATCACGTAAGAAAAAGCAGGGGAAAACCAGACCTGGGGAGGGAAGCGGCTGCAGGAGGGAAGGCAAAGCCTTCCAGGCATCTCACTGTGGGATGGCGATGGGGTAATGGAGCTTATTCATGCTGCAAAACCTGTGCGAGCCCCTGGGAGAGCACACCTGGGCCCGGCGAGATGATCCAACCTACTCGTGCTATAGCTCACAGGCAAAAATAACCACAGATGAAGGAAGGAGATTTTTCAGGAATGCATTAAGCTGAGCGGGTGAGGAAAAGGAGTGGGCGAGGGGCTCCTGTGAAGTTCAAATGCTTCCTTTGATTCACTTCTAAATGTAGCTTCTCCTTCCCTATCTGAGATGATGCTTCTCCCTCTTACATGGCAGGGCCGGGAAGGCTCTGCAGGGAGGGAGACAGGGTCAGTGGCAGGCCCCTGTCTCCATCCCTGTCCCATCCCACCCCATCCCATCCCATCCCATCTAGCTGTGGCACCCATGCAGGAGCAGCTCCACAAGGATTCTTTCCCAGGCAGGTGCCCAGTGTTTGCTCAGGGTGGGAGCTGGACCAAGTCCCACCACAGAGACGCTGGTGGGACAGTACTCACCAGCCAGCACTGGAAGAGTGTTTTTTCCACTGCTCAGGTCACCAAAGTCGTCTCATTTATCTATCTGAAGAAAAACAAACAGCTAAGGAAAACACTGGGGGACAGCAGACAGACAAAGACCTTTATTCTCTCTCGTGAGCCACCTGCCAAGGGGATCACCGTCAGAGGAAAGTTATCAGTGGGGCAGTGCAGTGCCCAGACAAAAGCAGAATGGAAGAAAAATCAGAAGCACTTCCCAAGCCAGCACCCAGCTGGAGCTACATCTGCCAGGAGCCCATCGTGCCGGGACTGGCACAGGGCAGAGCGGGGCTGGAGGACAGATATCCCAGTTGGTTTTCCTTGACGCACATTTCATAAGGGCTGGTTCACACCCTCAGGTTCGGGAGCTGTGGTCTGTGGTTCCTGTTTGCATTCTCAGCTGCACAAGACATGCCACGAGGACACCGGCAGAGACAGGACCATGCTCTGGCTGGCACAGCCACTGGAGCCATGGCACTCGCTGTCCCCACCTGGGTACACCCACGGGAACCGTGGCGCTTACTGTCCCTACCTGGAGACCCATGGGAGCCGTGGCACTTGCCGTCCCAGTAGCCGTGCTGGGAGCCAGTGCATCGCTGCATGACTCCTGCTGACAGCAGCTCCTCCGGGGCAGGGTGGCTGAGCCTCTCCGGCAGAGGACAGCGATGAGAAAGAATTGGAATGAAACTTCAGCAGCATCTGTATTCCCAACAGCCCTGTTCTATTCAACTTTACTTTTAAATGTGTTCCTTAAGTTTCTTTTCTCCTCCTGAAAATTTTCCTAGGGTGAAAAATAATGCAAGGTGCAGGCTGGAATGAGCAAGTGGCTTCCATCTCAATGACACGTTTAACGTGCGTGTGAATGGAAAGTCTCTTGCTCATTCTGGTCTCGTCCTTTGCGTTTGGCTGTTCTGCATTTAGCAGGGCAATCGTTAAACCTCAGCGATCTGGGGGAAGGACTCGGAGTTGGCGTGTTCCAGCAGTGAGGCAAGAACCGGTATGTGTGGAGAGGGTGCACCCTGTGTTTGGGGAGCCAGCTCCAGTGGGCTGGGGTCCTGCAGGGAGCAAAAGGCAGCCCTGCAGGCCTGGAGAGGTGGATGGAAATGGACCCAGCACAGGACACCCCACACTGACCTTCCTCACAGGTCAAAGTCGGGGGTAGAGTGATGCTCTTGGAGTGGTGTCAGGAGTGGCAGCTCCTTTGTCTCAGGATGTCACCTCTCCCTGTGTGCCAAAGCAGAGGGACGGAGGCTGAGCCAAGGTGACCACCTGCACTTACCTTGGCAAGATGATTTCACCTTCCCCCAGCCTTGGTATCTCCCTCCTGCCCCACCTCTGCTCCCCACCAAGCAGGAAGGAGGGAGGGTTTGGTGCACGGGGCGTTTGACCACAGCCTTGCTCTGGCTTTGGGAGGGCAGGAAAGCTGCAGTGCAGGAGAGCTGAAGGGGGATTTTCCCTCTTAATTGTATGGGTCTGGATTTTTTTCTTCCTTCTGGGACTCTTGGCTAGGCAACTCCCCAAACCCATGACCACTGGCAAAACAGGAGAAGCAGTGAGTGCCTTGGCACAGCACCTTGCTAGACTTGATGAACTTAGCTCCTCTGAAGGATTTGTACAAAGTCATGGGCCACTTCTTCTGTCCCAGCAAGCCATGTAATAGGGTCTGCTGAAATGTCCCACCTGGATCCTGGGATGGACCATGAACAGGTTTTTCCCCGACCAGAGGGCGGGCAGAGCTGCAGCAGCTCCTTCGAGATGCCCGCCGTAAAAACGGGCACACCGCAGGGAACCCTCCGTGCCAGCCCCGGCACAGAGCTTGTGGGCAGTGCTGCCATGAGAAAACTTGGTGTGACCCCACACATACCGACCCGATCCGTGAGTTGACACTCTTCTGAACCTTAGCAGAGTCATTTAATAAAGAACCGGTGGACACAATTGTCCCCACAGGTTGTTCCTCAGGAGCCGAGGTGCAGGCCCAGGCTGACGCTGGCAGGGTGGCTCGGCTGCTAATTAGTTTGGTTCTCAGCTGTTGGGCCTTTTTTCTCTGTTTACATAATTAATTCTGTGAATTTTGTATTCTCACTTAAACTCACTCTTTTTTTTTTATAGAGCAATCACTACTAAAAGATGAATTTTTTATAAGTTTGCCTTTGTTACTTTAAATTTTTTATAAACTCCTTACCCTTAAGGAATATTTCTTATAGCTGGCAATAAAGTATGTTAATTTCATTTGAAAAGGGAAATGTAAGTTTGTATTTTATTAAACACACACACTACCCATATATCTGCACATGCAGGAGGGGTTTGGGGCATTGAGGGCTGAACCGGGAGCCTTGAGGGCGGGGGGGGGGGGCTGTGGTGACCCCGCAATCCAAACCGGCTGTAAGGGAGTGTCAAGGGTCCATCCCACATCCATCCCCAGCCAGGCATCCCATGCCCATCCCCAGCCGGACATCCCCAGCTGGACATCCCCCATCCATCCCCAGCCAGACATCCCGCTCCCACCACCCCGCCTGCCCCAGGGCTGGCACCTCTCCAGCTCTCTGAGCCTCCCAGGCCAGCTCTTCTCAGACCCAGGGGTCTCGCCAGCGGCTCCTCCACACTCGGGCCCCATTGCGCAGGCTGTGGGTGAGCTCTAACCTGGGGCAGAAAGCTGGTAATGAGCCCATGTCCCCATCATGGTTGGCTTGGCCCACTGCGAGCCGAGGGCGCCTGTGAAAATCTCCTGGTTTAGTGTGATGAGCAGGAATTTGGATTTGTTTCCACCTGGTGGCTCAGCTGCCCGAGGCCGGCCACGGGTGTCCAGCATCTTCCTGCCAGGGTGATGGCAGGGCAGCCTGATATGCGCTTTGCCAATCAGAGTTCCCTGCCACCCAGCCCCGTGGGCCACTCTCTGCTGCCACAGCCCCGCTCCAGCCGGATCAACGCCTGTTTGCAGAGCACTCCTGAGCTGCGGGCTGTGCTGCCATCCTCGTCCTTACCACAAAATCCCAGTGTCTGGCAATGAAGCCGTTTTTTCCCACTTTGGAAATACTGCAGATTTTTATTCCTTCATTTGCATAGTGCCTGAGATGATTCAACACACGGGGTATCTGCAGGATCACTGGAACGCACACAATACATATCTCATGCTAACCAGGGAGGCTGCAGCTCCAGCAGCAGAGAATATTACTGCATCATAAAGCACAAGCTACTGAAGGAGATAAAGGATGTTTTCCCCTTTGGACAAGTAACCAGCAACACTCTGACATGTCCTCAGGTGAAGGCTGCTTGTCTGAAGCGATCAAACGCAAGAGCAAGCGGAGGGCAATCAGCAGTGACAAAGACACAGACGTTCTCCCTCGTAAAGCACCAGAGTAAGGGGATGTAAACAGGCATCTGGACACAAATCCCTTGGCTGGTCATTGCATTATGCATGGTGCACGGCCTCAGCGCTGCCCCAGCGCCCGCTCCGGCAGCCGGCACTTGCCGCTTGGCCAGGGTACGGCAGCTCAGGCCATCCAGGGGGACACCACCAGTTTGGGACTGGGACCGCTGGTGAGTCTGAGCTCAGCACAGGCTGGGAGAGGAGCAGGCCCCAAATGCTGCGCCCACCGCTTTTGTGCGCTTTCCAGAAAGATGATAATCGTGTTTGAGCATCTTGCTGACCTGCAGCCATGGAGAGCGATGCACTGACGACAAGCAAAGCACGCCTTGCTCCGGGACACCCCGGCTCCTGGAGGAAACACAACTGCAGCGTGCTGGTGGGAGCGGGCAGTGCCAGCTGTGTCAGGCCACAGTCCCACCTCACTCCTTCGCTGCCTGTGCACTGCACATGAACGGCTTGCCGTTTCATTTGCATCCTACTTTTCCTGCTTTGATTTTCTCAGTCTGCTTTCATAGAGGGATTGTGCATTATGTGTATTTGCAGAGCTGCAGGAAAAACGCACCCTCTGCTTTCCCGCACGCTCTGTTCTCACTGCGAGCATGGTCCGCTCTCTGCCCTGCTGCCGCTGGACCCCTGGAATATTATCCAAGAGAGTGTCTAAGGGTGATGCCCCTATGCGGAGCTGGCGGCATTGCACACTGGGTGATTCCTAGTCCAGACAAGAAAAGAGCTCTTTGTTCCTCTCTGAACCACTCTGTACAAGCAAAGTCCTCGCCGGAGACATGATTTAGCCAGGGCAGTGATCCCTGACCCACCGGGCTCCCGTCTCCCCCGGCTGCTCCGGGTCCTGCTCAGGCCAGCCTGGGGAGCACGGTGTTGCCGGCATCCCATGGGATGCAGCACCGGCCATCCCACAGCTCCCAGGCAGCCTTACTACCCAGCAGAACCACGGCTCCTGTCATCACCTGCTTTGCTTGCAAAGACCTCTCCAACCAAACCTGCTCCAGAGCCCACACACTCATAATAAATGGCTTAGGAGAGAAAATTCCAGTGTCAGCCTCAGCCAAAGATGATCTATGACTACTCAGCCTCATTTGGGCTACTTGGAAACAAATCGATGGACTACTGGGTCTCCAGACTAGTAAATAATAACAATGATAAAAATAAAATATAACTAATAGAAATGCAGTGCATTCATAAAACACATTCCTCACACTTAACAGAGGCTTTGCCATCGAGCTTAATTAAAAGTGACACCAAATAAACTGTTCTTTCACATTTGACTCAAAACCATCGGCTGCTTTCTCCTAAGGACAGAGGCCACCCCAGGCAGTGGCACGGCCAGCGCTGGCTGCCTCGCTGGGGCGACGGAGATGCCACTGCCCTCAAGGTGCCACCTCGAACCCAACCAGATATGGGTGAGTTCGGAGAATGATCTGAGAACTATACACACACACGCGCGCCAGTCAATGCAGCCTTATAGCTGTAATTCACCCTAATTATTTCCTCTGTTAGAGTATGCATTAATGACCCTGGTATTAACGCAGAGCGCTATCGTTTGTTCCCATATGTACCAGATTGCTCATTAATACCCTGTAAATTGCAACAAGATGCTTCCTGGCTGTTAAGTATCGCTCTGTATTTAAAGGGGTTACCCTGTGTGAGCAAGAAGACCCTGGGTGTGTCTGCAGCCTGGACATGACTCTGGGAGGACAGGGTCACAGACCTGGACACCGTTCAGTCATATACCATTGAGTCCCTGCTCTGAAAGCCCTGCACCTGCCTCTGCCTGGTGTCCTCTTTCCCTGGAACCAGATGGGTTTAGTTAGGCTTCCTAAGCTGCAATATTGTCAAAGCCAATGCTTGTCCCAGTGCCTAAATCCCACCGCTCTCTCCTGCTGCAGACCTTGTCCCTCCACAAGACACTGATCCCACTTTGGCGGTGCTCAGCGCTGCGGTTTACACTAAGTCTGTGATTTTGGTTGCTGCTGCAGTGCCCAGATGACACCCATGGCTCTCACCCGGGTGTTGGGGCAGTGGTAAGGCTTTCCTGGCACCCCTGCTTCGCTCTGGGCTGACCCTGGGCTCTCCACGGTGCACACACGGGGTTTTTACTGCACTGTTCCGCACCCAAGAGCAGTGGCTCAGAGAAAGCTCCAGCCATGGCCGGTGGGACAGGGGCTCTGCTGCAGGGCGCAGGCACCTCCTCTGGAATCAGGTCACCGCCCCAAGAAGCTTACATATTCCACCAGCAGAAACTGGGTGCACCAGCAGCCTGCCCGACATTGGACACTGAGGTCTGTTCCCTGTCCAGACTTGCAGCAGAAACAAAACTTTGGCTTGGACCCCAGCTGACTGTCCCCTGAGCCACCCTTCAGTTCTTGGCGCTTACCAGCAGCTCTGCAGGAACACTCCCAAAGAGCTGCTCACACGCAAAGTGCCATCGGCAGCATCCCAGACGTGCCCGGGTTGAGAGTGAGGATGATGCTTCGCTATTGGCCAGGGCAGGATCTGCCAACCCACCCCACGCGCTCTGGCCACTTCTGCCATCAGTGTTCCCGGTGCCTGGCACGCTCCAGAGTGGGCACCTCAAACGCCGCGGTGACAAGAAATCAGGAACCAGCTCAGCTTAATCTTTCCCGCTTTGATGACTTCAGATCTGTATTAGCACAGGACATTTTTAATCTCCTGTCTGTGGCATTTTGTTTTCCCTTTAATCACACAAGGTGGGCTTAACCAGGAGGATATTATACAGTTCCCTCCTGCTGCTCCTTTGTAGCTCAATCCTTGCACATACTGATCTTCAATTATTTGTTATACAGTGTCTAATATTTTCTATAGTAAACAGAGTTTTATTATCAGTTAATGTATTGATGAAAGAGCATGAGTCGATTGAATATGTAATAAATACAGAAATATACTTGAACTATTGATTACTCCAGTTGCTTACGTGAAGTATTGATATACAGTGTGCAGATTTGCCCTCAGACGGTTGAGTCATGATACACCAGTCACCATTTCTAATAATAAAGGGTGACTATTTCTGAACACTTCACAAGAAAAAATCCATTTGCTAAATGGGTTTGTGTGTATTGCTGGGACTAGTCATGTGGAAAGAGTGGGAGAGGGAGAAGGGGAAAGGTGCCAGCTCTCTGCGTGCCTGAGGAAATACATGCTCAGCTAGGAAAACACAGATTATCCTCTGTTATCAGAGTTACATCAAAGCTATTAATGAAAGCCTGTCAGATGCGCAAGTGGCAAAATCGATGGCTCCAAAGTTTGGATACATCAGTATGGGAGCTGTGCAAACAGCCTGGCTCCCCTCGGCACGTGGATCGCGGCGAATTCCAGCAGCTGGAGCCCAGGTTGGCCACGGGTGGGAACTTCCCTCACAAACTTCTGAGGGATCCTGAAATTTGGGGAAGGCAAAGATGTTCTTTTTCAGACCAAAAATGCACTTTGAAAAAGGAACAAAGCCCAATTCTGGAAACTTTGGCTGAGCTGCCCTGCAGCCAGGCCCCACAGGGCTGCCCTGCAGCCAGGCTGGGTGCTGCTCTGAGGGTGCACTGGGTGCCCACGGCCCCTCACCCGGGCTGGCAGGGAAACCAGAGCCACACGAGTACCGGGGGCTTCGGGGAGACACCGTCCTTCATTGCACGCTGGGGCTGTGCATGCGGCAGAGGCGTTTGCTGGGAATTCAGCATCACTCACGCTGCAGCTGGAGCAGGCACACACATCAGGGTTCAAATCGAGCTCATTCCACCCTGAGCCATCTCCAGCCAGAGCAAATCTGGGGAGAAGCTGCATCTTTTGAAAAGCTGGATATAAGTTCCTCTACTCCTACCAGCAAAACAGGGTCTTCCTCTTATACCTGCTGAAAGGGAGGCTAAGCAGTCTGACGAGTCTTTGTGGTAGAGGTGGAGATGTGCTGGCATGGACCGTCCTGTAGCCAGTGCTGGTGGCAGCAGATCTGCAAGCTGCAATATCGTCCTCTGAAATATCCTGTGCATATAAACATCGCACAGAGTGAGAATCCCCACCAGATGAGCACCTTTCACAGGCTGTGGTGCGGTTGCTGGGCTGCAGCAAATGTAAATTTATATTTAAATAATTTCCTTGACATTTGAGATCGGTAGCAGTACTTGGCAATTACCATGGGATAAGAGTGCACACATGACAGTTAGCTTAGGTGACCTGTAGCAACCTGTTAAGTGCATTTACTTATTTGCAGAAAAGAAAGAGGGGAAAGTAATGAACTGAAAAGCTGTGACAAAGAAAACGCATTGTCTTGTCATGACTTTGACATTAAATTCAGCTACAACTGTGCTAGGGCACGGCATCCCAGGGAACTTCCACCTCCCGACAGCGCTCTGCTCATCACGTTCCTCCTCAGCCATTCGTTTCAACACGTGCCACAGAAAAGTCCCAAGTCACTGAGACAAAAGGTCCCATGTGCAGGGGGAAGCAATGACCAACCCTTTCTTCCCCTGTGCAGTATCTCCCCACCAAAGCAGGTTCCATGGCAGCTCTGTCTGGAGACACCAGTGCAGGCAGGAGCTGCTCCTGCCCCAGGTCACCTTCCCTAGGGCAGTGCAGGATGAGCGGTGGTGGCCCCGGGGCTCGGTTCCTAGGGTTACCTCCCAGGGAAGGCGGCTTTCAGGCGAAAGAAGACCCCAGCTCTTGAAATCCTATATCACCCCCCATGTTCAGTGCACAGCTGCCCTTGTGTCTTTATTCACAGCCCCTCTCTATTCTACAATTCTAATGTTTCTCTTGCCTCCCCATTTTAACCCTGGAACACTCCCCTCTCAGAGCCCGTGTTCAATTAATGGCTAATCTCCATGACTCTCAGCCAGGAGGCGGATCAGTTACTGCCACCAATAATGACTCCATTTACAGAGCTCTTTCAGCAGGCGCAATGTGATCCTAAGCCCATGGCTTTCCCAGTCCATTCACAAACTTCTTTAGACATCCCCTCTCATTAAAGAGCCACTCCTGTCTTCTTCTGCCCCACCTTTGCCCAGCACAGTAGAAGAGGTGCTTTCACCACAGGGAATTTCTCCTACACAATGGCCAGGCAGCTTTAGGAGCACATCCCTCACTACCAGCTGCAAGGTTTGGTCAAGAAGGTGGCAGCAATCTGGGGTCTTCTGGCAAAACCAAAAAGCTCTGAGTCCCAGAAGTGCTGTCAGGAAAAACGAAGACAAGCGACACCAGTTCAGATCCTCTTGCTAAAGAAATGAGAGGAAATGAGAGATTTCCAGATACAGACATGATAGGGAGCAGCATCCAGCTACAGCAGGAACCTGTGGTTGAAAAAGAATGATAAACGAGAAGCCAAGGAGAGAGACAGCAGATGGTTTTTCACCATCCCACTGTAAAAGAAGTGGGGTTCGGGGAGGGTAAGAGCACCACAGGAGCTACAGCTGATCTAGCAGAGGGTGGTAGGGTGGACCAGAACGCCACCAGCTTCTCGCTCGATTTCCCTCCCAGCTTGAAAACGTCCAGGAATTGTCACAGAGCAGAGGGTGTGGAGGAAGGGCTGGAGAAATCTGCCAGCTGAACCCACCACGGGTGATGCTGCAAGAAGCAGTGCAGCAAACAGATTTCTTCTGGCTTTTAGACCAGTCCCTGACACAGCAGCTAAAATTCATCATAGAGGTGTTACCCAAATTATTGATTTATTGGTGATAGGGACCCAAGGGTAGGATGGGCTGTGTCATGCCAGCCTGAAGAGACGTGATGGGCACAGTCCTTGCTCGAGTGTCTTCACTGCTTCTGGTTTTATTTTAGCTCAAATGTTAATGGCCCGAGTCAATGGATTTGCATATTTCTGAGGTTCTGGCCGTCTATATTCGGCAGCTTGTCTGCATGACTGAAAACTCTTCTGACCTTTACTATCAAATAGATTTTGGATCCTGGGAAATCAGAGAACAAATTATGTTCATCCAAAACACCTTCACCCCAGAGGAGCAGCAAGGGGCCCTGCTCCCCCCGCCAAAGGCAACGCTCTCTGTTGTGAAGTAAACAGAACTAATTCCAGGTAAATATTAGTGCTGGCTAAATGGTAAAAAGTGCAGCAGGTGCTTTTTCAGGTTCAAAATATAATTTTTATTTCACTGGATTGTTTAGCAAACATCATTGTATTGATTTGCAGTTTTCAAAGCTATTACGAAAAAGTCTCTGCCCAAGAACTTCGGGCCAGCAGAACCACGCACTAAGAGCAGAGCCATCCATCTCCTCAGCACAACCTGCGTCATCCCACCCGACACAGGGTGAGAAAAGCTCCTTCACAACGATGGTGTCACTTCTGTTGATGCAAGGGATTGCTGGAAGAGAGACCTTTCCAGAAGCTTCATCAGGTTTTTCTCTGTTGTCAAATAAAAGTTTCACGTTTTCATTTAAAAACTCAGGAACTCAGGAGCACGAGGTTTTTGTGAAGAGCAGACTTTTCTATTTGCTGGATTTTTCACTATAGTTTTTCTCTACTCAAAAACATTCACTGGGAAAAAAAAACAGAGCAAATCCTTTTCCTTTCCCAATGGGACTTGATGCGTAACGGGAATGGCTGAGACAAACAGGGACCCGGAGGTCACCACTCCCCGGCACCCCGCTTTTCCTGGGAGCTGGAGTAGGGAGGGATGCTAGCAGGGGGGTTCTGCAGACCTGGAAAACTCTTTGGAAGCTTTATCTTCAGCAGCCCCCAGCCCAGTTTGCCCCAGCGCATCCACAGCAGCAGCTCTGCAGAACCAGCCCGGCACCGGCGTGCGGCACACGCGAGGGTGCAGCTGGGCACACGCCACACGCACGGCACCCGTCACGCTCCCTGCCTACCTTGCTGAGCTGGTTATGAAATTATCTTCACATGTGGGGGCAAAAATAAATATTTAATTGTGATAATAGCCATAATTTGCATTCAAATGTTTTTCAGAGCAAGAATTCCTCACTAAATGACACCAAAGGCTTTTGAGAATGATGAACTTATTTGAGAACATTACTTTCTGTGCTGCTGAACGTCATCACCAGAAAAATGGCTAAATTTAGCAAACATAAAAAAAAACCCCACAAAAAAAAAAAATCTATTTTCTCAGCTGTAATAAATATAGCGGGTAGTAAAAAGGAGCCTACTTCAGCTGTAAGTGGGGTATTGTTATTTGATATGTGGGAGAAAAACCAGAAAGCTAATAAGACATTTTTATACATAAAAATCACGTAATCCTGGTGCATTATACATGTTGTACTTATTCATGGTCTATCCATGGGCAGATATTTATTATTATATGCAGCTCTCTGTTCTGTGAGGAGAGGTGGATCTGAGCTTTCATGCAGAGAATCCTTGGGCACCTCCTCCACCTGGAGAGCATTGGGGCGTCATTTATCCCAGATATAAATGTGATTCGTTCCTCTGGTTGGGCTGTTCCGTGTCCCCGTTCCCGCTGAGGCCCCAGCAGACCTCGTGCTCCTCGGCTCTGCCCTCGGCTCCCAGCCTGAGCATCTCCCATCTCCAGTGGCTGACACCCATCCTTGGTTCCCTGCCTGGGGGAAATGTCTGCTAAGGAACAGCAAAGTGTCTGTGTGTGTCTGTGTGTGTGTGTGTAGAAAGATGCTCCTCTAATGCCCTGAAATTTTGTCTCCCATTTTTCATTGAGGCAGGGACTTATCTGTCTGAGCGCTATTCAAAGCCATGAAAAGAGCACATCCTTTTAGTTTTGCCACCTCTTTGAGTTGGTGGTTTGTTGTTTCGGGGTTTTTTTTTTTTTTGCGATTTCCTTTCAGTCCCGAATGCTGGTTGCTGTATGTCTGCCCAGTCTGCTCGTATGTGGAGATAATCCCATGACTTGATTTTCAAGTACAGTTAGTGTCTAGACAGGGCATTGCGATCCTTTGTCCTTCCCTCCCAGTTCCCTTATTGATTTCAATGGCCCTTCAGGCATGGGGCACTTTCTAAATTCAAAAATTGCCAGCACGGCAGGCATCCCCACACCACAGCCACCCCACCTTCGTTCCAGAGGCTCCCTGTTACCATTCTGCCAGACTATTTTCTCACTCTTCTCATAAATATCCAGAAAAAATATTTTAAAATCTGTGGTGGGATATAGCAATTGTAAAGGCGGAGGAAAAGAGCCGCTAAAAGCAGCCTCCCCAGCCCGGACCCACTAGCCCCAGCGGGCTCAGCAGCCCCTCAGACAGGCTGTGGCACACCCCAGAGGTCCAGACCTTGGGCCATGTCCCGGATCTCCCCAGTTCCTGGGTGGGTGCCCAGCCCAGCGTGTGCCCGCGACAGCCCCTGTGCTGGGATCAACACCCCTGCGAGATCCAGTGCGCGCTCCTGCCTTCCACATCCATAGATCAGGACAACCCAATTAAGTCATTTACAGTGAGGACCTGGAGATGGCAGCAACATATAATCACAAACATAAGCAGTTTTTACATGGTAATTATATATTCTATTTTTTTTATCAGTGCGACACAGACAGAAGATTATTTTATGCTTGATATCATTCTAATATTTGATCCATTTCCCCCCCAACTTAAAAAGGATTAAGATTGGGCTTCTGGTAATAATTTTGGATATGCCAACTTCATAAGTACTACGCAGCATTGTATTAAACTGATTACTAGCTACTTTTGCTTATTGTTAACACCGCTTCTCTTCTTCAGGCTAACATCTGAAACATATGAAACCAGATGACTTGAATGGTCAAGCCAAAAGGCCGGAATATTTTTAGGTCTGTTTTAAAATAAAAAGTACTATTGATTTAAGCTCCATCTGATAAACCAGGCTGGAGTAGATCGGCAAGGAGAGAGGAAACACCGTGCCTGGCTTTGATCATTTTCAAAAGGAATTGGCACGTGTGATTTTCCAGAAGATGAAGGCACCAGGTGAAACTATTTCATATCCCAAGACCTTTTCTCTGCTGAAGCCAACATCTGCTTCTTGTTTTCCGCAGGTTGGAAGAGCAGTCTCCTGACCTCCCAGTTGACATCCGTCATGGGTTTGTGTCAGTGGCTGGGCCAAAGACAGAGGCTGAGGCTCCGGGACGAGAGGATGGAGAGGAGCTACACCTCCATCCCAGGAGGGACAGGCAGGCATGGGGTCCCTGCCAGTGTCCTGACAACACAGGGGCTGGTCCCTGGTGGGTTTGCCTGGGGAGACCTCATGGGAATGGGGGACTGCCACCCTCGAGAAAGTGGCTCTTCCCAGGAGGAGGCTCATCTGCTGCCCTTGGGGTGCGCTGACCCCAGGCTGGGAAACTCAGCTGCTTCCAGCCCTTCCTTCTCCCCAGGACCCCAGTGTGAAGGCAGGGTAAGGGGGGTGGCCCTGGGGGGCGGAGGGACGGTGGTGCTGGTAGAGAGCAGCTCGGACAGGAGGGTGGTTTCAACCTCCTGTTCCTCAAATGTCTTTTCCTCTCCTGATTTTTTCCTCCCTTCACAACATTCATCCCCACACGTGTCCAACGATTTGCTGGCTTTCCCCCACGCAGCAGTGTCCATAGAAATGGGTGTGAGGGCTGGAAATGGGAAACAATGAGGCAGCAGCGGAGCCCCCCATGCTGCTCCTGCTGTGGGGCAGCCCATGGTCACACAGCTCTTGTCCCACTGAGAACAGGGTGCTGGGGCCACGCAGCCCAGCCGCTGCCGGGGGGATAAGGATGGGGCGCTGTTCCAGGACACGGGGACCATCCTCATCCCACACAGCCGAGGGTGGCTGGTGCCATGGTCACTGCGCCCAGGACCCGGCGTGTCTGGCAGAGGAGCAGCATCGTGTGTCCTTGCTCCCACGCTCCCTGGCCCACTTAGCATGAGGATGCATGGGACAGACCCAAACCCCAATTAGCGCAGAAGGCTCTTGGGCTAAACCAGTGTCCAAAGCCCTTCCTGCCCCAGCCAGCCACATGGCCGTGCCAGGCCGCCCCTCGACGGCAGCACCATTGAGGCATCTGCATAAAATGAGGCTATCGCCAAGACATCATTAATTATAACTAGTTCCCTAATAGCTGAAAATAACAAATGTAATTCTCTTTGTTTGGCGCCAGTAGGGAACAAGTCCAGAGTAAATGAGCTCATGGTTAGGAATCAAAGATTAACAGACTATCTAGGAGTAATTTCTTCTCCACATGAATTAGCAAATCGTAGGTAATTATTGTGGACAGAGCTAGGCAGGTTCATTTTACTAGGTCTGTTAAGAATAGCCTTGGATAATTAAATTGTCTCCAGAGCCAGTAACAATGCTGGAGGTAGAAAAGGGCATTTTCCCATCGCTGTTCATCTTTGGGGTAAATTGTGTTTGCCCTTTGTGTGGCCCTTCGGGGGAGATCTGTGCTTGTAGGTATGTGTGTTTGTTTATTTGTTTGGCCCAAACTCTATTTCGGGGTGGCTGGACCCTGAGCAGGGGTCATGGTCACCAGACCTTGCTCGGGCAGGCTCCTGGGGCCACCCGCACCAGGTCCCAGCTCTGGGGTGTCACTGGTCACTCAGTCATGCACCAGTGCCTGCCTGAAGGAAATAATCCCTGCATCCCTTGGGAACTGCTGCTGGGCTGGAATGGTGAGAGCTGGGGAGGCTTCTTCATGTAGGATTTTCTCTGGACACTACCTGGCTGCGGGATGCAAGTTTACCTCTCCTAGTGCCCGATACTGACTGGAAAAAGGATGCAGCATCATTAAAAATAGAAGCATGAAAGATTATTTACATTTCAAGAATAGCTAGGGTCTTTAAAGAAACTTCCATCATCCTTTAAAGGCTCTTAGTCAAACGCTGTTCATTATTAATGCCTCTTGGCTTTATTTAGCCTATGACTACAATTATATATTTATGAGGTAATCAGCAATTGGAAATTTCCCTGTAATGGTAACTGGAGCTTGGCATCCAAATAAAACGAACACCATTAAGAAAGTATTGCGGTCATTGGGGTGGATCAAGTGTGCTAATAGCCCAACTAACAGCAATTAAGTCAATTAACCATTCAGACATATGCTACTCAATTTCCCTGCTTAAACAGCCCGGTGCATCTGCGAAATTTGTGGAACTTATTTATGGTGTAAGTGGCTGCTAGTCATTATTAACCAGGGGAAACAGTGAAAATAAGGGAGGCTTGTAAAAAATTAACTACTGCAGCAAAAAGATCTGCTAATTGCCAGTTCCCCTCCCCGTGGGGGTAGGTTTCGTTTTCCAGAGTATTTATTTATTGTCTTTTGAACGTCACCACAAGCATTTCACGGAATTGCGTGTACAGGTGGATGGGCCGTGTAACGGTGACGGATGCTGCAGGCTCTTCAAGTGCTGCCTGGGATGGGCTTTTGGTTGGGAGTGGTGCTGGGTGCTCCTCCTCCCTTTCCTCTTCCTCCTCTTGGCTCTGTGAGGCTGATTCTCCTCAAGACCCATTCTGATGGACCCAACAGCCCTTTCCACAGCTGCCGTGGGTCTCAGAAAGCCCCAGGCTGGGAACACCAACCCTGAAGCCACCAACATTTCCATCACCCACCTTCACCTCTCGAGCACTGGGGTCTCGCTGACACAAAGCTCCTCTCCTCATCCTTCCCCTGTTTCGGTTTCTTTCCATCTGTCCAAATAACGATGTCCCAAACTTTTGGTAAGTGCCTGTTTTAATGAACCCTATTAAAGTTAACCTAGCCGTATAGTATACAGGAGAAATCTACCATAAATATAGGTAAATAGAGATTGTAAAGATAAATAACAATACCAGTGTGTGAGAAGTGATAATGTACTCTATTTACTGCAGGCCCATAAAAGGCCAGTAAAAGATACTGCACCTTTAATGACTTACTTTCTCCATGGCAGCCGGCACTCACAGTTAGCAAGCTAAGGATGCAGTGACACAAAAAGCTTACAGATAATTAAATATTGATTTTTGTTTTCTAATCCTATATAAAAATTGTCCTGGGTCTCCCAATGGTAGTTTCATCTCACTAGGACACAGGGAGGGCTATTAACCCTATTTGGTTTCAAGCTGTTGTAGAACAAATAAACAGGGAGCCTTGGAAAAGGGAGGCAGGGGCTGTGGGTGCAAGCCAGCTGCCAGCCCCCCCACTCGCCCCGGCCCTGCCAAGAGCCTCGCACCCGGGAAGGTGGCCAACGGCAGCCCCATCATCCTGGCCGCAGCTTGTTCGGGAAGGGTTGTAGGGTTTCCACCTGCATGTGTGGCTCTCGAGCCTCACAGCATCCGTGCAGACACAAGAGTCCCCAGCTTTTGGCATGATGCTCACAGCTGCTGGGGCAAAGCAGAGACCTCCCCTGCTCCTGGAGCATTCCATGAAGGAGGAGCAGTCCATGAAGGAGGAGCAGTCCATTCATGGTTCCCTAAGTGTGGCTACATCACTGGTACCCATTTTACTGGATCTCATCTCTTCTTCTGCAGAGGTAACCGGAGAGCAGTGTCATGTGCTTGCTCACTGCAAGCAGGGTGCAAAATGCCACCTCCCCAAGCAGGACCCACTCGAAGGGTCTGCAGGCTGAAAGCAACACCCCCCTGCAAAGACTGGTGGGGCAGGGGGTGATGGGGATCCTCCAGAGCATGATCTGTGAGGGATGGTCCATCCCAGGACCAACTGCAGAGCAGTTTCTGAGGTCCAGGAATTTTTTGACTGTCCCTCTGTTGGTTAGAAAATCAGATATGGCAGAGCTAACAATGTCCTGAACTATACGGGGTGCCCTCAGAGGAATGTCTGTGGTGTGGGCTGGAATTTCTACAGAAAGTAAAGGCAAGCAGAGAAAAGCTTCCAGAAACACACAGTCAGACCAGCCTCCAAGGACATGCTTTGAGAGCCTGGTCTCTCAGGTCAACCTGTTTGCTCTTCTGAGATGCTACTTTTCTCATGCTGCCCCCAAACCCACCCTGTCCCCAGCCTGTTTAGGTCACCCCAGCGGATTTCTCCTGGCAAATGATATTTGGAGTCTCATGCAGAATTCATGTAAAATCTCAGTGCTTTCTCCCAGAGCTGGATTTTGGCTCAGGCATGTGGGAGTCGTGGCCGGCGGCTGTGCCTCGCGAGGAGGAGATGGCTGGAGGAGCAGAGGAGGCAGAGAGGAGGGATCAAGCAGACAGACCTCAGAACAGAGGCAGCAATCGAGGCCAGAGCAGGAGGGAGCAAGGGTCTCCAATGGTCTCATTGCTATAGTGGGGGCAAGAGAAGGGTTTGGCTGAGCCTGGCTCTGTGGCAGAGTCACAGCTTTGGGGTTGATTCTGTACCCGCAGCGAGAGCCCAGCCTGACGGTAACTGGTGTGATGGGGGGGTGGGGGCAGCCTGCGGTGCTGCCAGAGCACACAGGCATGCTCCTCCACAATGAGAAGAAAGGTATTAAAATAATAACCTCTAAGTCTGCCACGCATGATGTTTTCTATCACTATTGGGAAAGCAATTGCCTCCAGCAAAGATCTATTTCCTCAGTTGCTCATTTACAAGCGCGCAGTAAGTACTGTGTACACAGTATGAAATGGAATAAACCCCAACATTATACAATAGAGTCACTCATTCACAAAATGAAGCAAGGGGCCTCCTTTCCCAGTTATCTTTTCAAAAGTGCCATGCAGCATAACTCACACTGTTTACAGACTTCACGACGTGAGTAAATCACGTTGCTTTACATAATTCCTGTCCTTTGGTAAATTGTGCCTTTTCTGAAAGAAGAGAACATCCACTCCCCTCACTCCTCCAGTGCTGTATATAAATGAGGCCGTTGCTTGAACATGCCGGATGAGTCTGATCGTGGGGAAAACAGCAAAACATCTTCCTGAAAAACTGCATGCACCATTTGCTGAGAAATCTTAAATATTTTACTTGCAAAAGCCTGTAGACTCAATGTTTTCCATGCCAAGTGTAAGCAGTACACTGTGTACTCTAAACCCTTGCTCAGCCATGCAGAGAAGTTGAAGCAAAATAACAAATTAACGTGTACCCTAACTTCATGCTGATCACAAACCTCTGAGGAAGGTGAGCTGAGGTCTGCAATTAACTCATTCCTGCAGCTCACATCTCTGTACCTTCCCCCCTGGGCCAGCCCTCCCAGCTCTGCTCTATCCAACCTCCTCCCTTCCTCATATTCAGAGTCTCTGAAAAACCTCCTTGTCCAGACACCCCTGAGGAAGGAGAGATGGATAGAGCAGCCACCCCTGTGAGATTCATCTGAACCTGAGCAAATAACCACAAGATCTTTTGTGGTTGTCTGACTCCTTCCCTGCTCTTCCTCTGGGGGTTCATGACCTCATTTGCATCCTTTCTGGGCTAACCACCGATCTCAGCTCGCTCCTGTCCGTGTGTCTCCTCGAGGGGCCCTCTCAGCGCTCATGGCTGAGCTGGGAGATCGGCTGTCCCGCGGGTACCAGCAGGGCTGGGGAGGGATGGCCACCCGAGCATCACACCTGCCCCTGCCCGCGGGCACAGCTCCTGCCCTGTCCTGTCCCCCCCACTGCCCTCCCCATCTCTCCTGCTACCCGCATCCCATCCTTCCCATATTTGGGAACAGCATCTGCCCCAAATCAGACAGCTTCAGGGTCCCGGAGACAGAGTGGGCTCCCCAGGCACAGTTCCCCTTTGCCTTCATGCCAAGCAGGAATATTTTGGGGATATGAATGATTTGGGGGGGTCAGGAGGGTGTTTTTCTCATGAGCTGTATGAAGATGCCAAGGCAGCGAGGACCTGCTCAACCAGCACCATCACAGAGCAGCCAGCCTTTGGGAGAAGCAAAGCCAGTGAGCAATTCCCTCTATGCTAGCACAACCTGAGGACTCACCAGCATCATGGCTGAGCTTTTCATTGGGAGAACACGAGCGAGGGTGGCTGCGCTGGGCAAACACACCTATGGCTGCACGGGATGGGCTGAGTCCAGCTCGGCTCCCTGGGCTCCGCACTCCCAGCAATCGAGTGTCTGGAGCCTGCCTGCAGGATACAGGAGATGAAAACCCTCTTTGAGCTGCGCAGCCTGTTCAGACCTCCAGTGGGGTGAGAAGTGGGTGACAGTAAAAGCACACGTGTCTGTGGTTGTGCAGGAGGATAGCACGGGGAATGTGTCAGCCATTGGGTTCGGTCCAGGATGCCCTGTGGAGATGTGGGCTGTGGAGGGGCCGTGAGGAGTGGGAGGATTTGGAGGAGAGTGGAGGCAGCAGCATGAGGCTGTCTGGGGACAGGTCTCCTGCAGTAAAACCATCCCATCTTAATGCCAGGTCTACTGCCAACGCAGCCCTTGCCCCGAGAATGGTTTTGTACAGGTTTATGGGTAACCTGGCAGCCTAAATGCTGGGGGGACCTTTCAGACACAGCCACCCGGCAGCCGCTGATTGAGACTCAAAAGAAATTCTTTGAGGGCAGCAAGATGTCAAGCCAAAGCAGGAACAGCAGCAGGTTTGAGACTACAGACGCGTTAGTCAGAGCTGATGAATGCTGGCTTGTCAAGTCTTCCCATTTCAGTCCCTGGATTGCCTTTAAAGTTTGCCAAGTCACTTTTCAGCATTTGTGTGGGCAGAAGGAGACGTGCAATTAAGCTGCAATTGCTGCACCAAAGCCGAATACTTTCAAGTTTGTTATTTCCTCAAAAATGACAAAACGCTGGTATCAAGTCAAGGAACAGGACGGAGCTCCTGTTGCAGAGCCATAGTCGGCACAGTGCTGCGCGTGTCCAGAGCTGGATTCTGCTCTCGCTGAAGGATGAAGACATGTACATCAAAAGCTACATTAGCATTTGAGAAGCAGGCTGGAGAATCAAGAGCCGTATCAAACCCCACTTCGGCGCACAGGTGACACACAGGCAGTCAGTGTGTCTGACTGCAGGGGAGACACAGGGCTTGTGCAACACCCCAGAGGCAGTGAAGATGCGTGGCACCGGAGCAGAGCAGTGAGGGCTGTGACGTAGCAGCCGCAGCCTTGCCCTCAGCCCACATTTCAGAGGTGGCTGTGCTCACAGAGACCCTGAGCCACGGAGCACAGCTCCTTCCATCCCTGGCTGCAGGCATGGGGCCAACTTCATCATGGGCACAGGTCCCAGCGCATAGCTCCTCCAGGTTCTCCAGCCCAAGGCGTTCTGGGTGGTCCCACAGCTCTCCCACCACACTGAGTGGTCATGGTGGATAAGCCACTGGCCAGCTGGAGAAGAGCAGCATGCACCTCCCTCCTGCCCTCCATCCACAGTCCATGGTGCTGACACCCATATAAGAAAGATGGGGATGGCCTTCTTAGCAGAGTCTGTTGGGACAGGGCAAGGGGTGATGGTTTGAAATTAAACAAGGGAGATTTAGATGAGAGAGAAGGAAGAAATCTTTGACACTGAGGGTGGTAAGAGTGTGTCCCAGGTTGCCCAGAGAGGTGGTGGCTGCCCCATCCCTGGCACCATTGCAGGTGAGGTTGGCCGGGGCTCTGAGCAACCTGCTCTCGTTGCAGATGTCCCTGCTCCCTGCAGGGGGTTGGACTGGATGAGTTTGAAAGGCCACAGGCTCCATCTCAGCACGGCTGTGACCAGAGTTTTCCTGTGAGCCCTTGGCAGCCTTTTGAGCAGCCAAAGAACAGACTCTTATTTCCCAAGAGTAAAAGGGAGAGTTTTGTGGATGCCTTTTTTTCCGCAGGTTTTCCTTTCAGTGGCTGCAGACGTGTCAGCACAGAACCACATGCTGAAAACCATCCTTCTTGGCCATAAACTATCCTGACCACAGAATGAATCGATTTGGAGCCTGTTGGCTGCTAAACTGAATTAATTTCATCCTAAAGGGCCTCACTGAAATGCAGCAAATACCCCGCCAATGGACCCAGGGCTGGGAAACCACTTTGAGAAGAGATCACTCTGAAAACCCATCAGGCATATTGCGATAGTCTCCACGAGTCATAAGACAATGGGGGACAAGAGTCATCCATTTGGGGTGAAGCTCTTTGATAACATATTGCTTTTTAAACAACACTTAAACACAAAACTTACTTTTCCATCCAATGCCTGGGATGATTTCATAGCAGCTCGTCATGCCACCCTGTTTTAAAGCAGAGACCAACTTCTTCAGCAGGGAATGTTTATCCAAAATATGTGATTTAATTGATCAGTCATTTTCTGCCATCTTTTTGCTGACTGCAGAAAGCTGCATGTGAACGCGAGCTGCTCTCATGCCAGCTCAGCTTCTCTTCCTGCTGCAGAGAAGCAACAACAACTACAAAATAATCAATTAACTTGCATAAATATCCCAACGGTGGGGTGGGAGGAATAGAAAATGTTATTTCTTGGTAGTGCATCCTGAGCATGTGCCTTGCTGCTGCTGTGACCACAGCACACAGGCCAGGGAGGAGAGCTGAGAGTGGTGTCTGAAGGCCATGGAATAAATTTGGATTAATCCCCTTGAGTTCTGGATGTGAGTGGAAAGCCGGAGCTGGTGCAGGCTTGGCCATCGGACCCATGTCTGTGTCACCATGGCACGGGTGTTTGTAAGTGAAATGGAGACAAGTTCCAGAATGAGCCCATTTACTTGACAGGATGGGAGCATCTGCCCTGGGGTGACCACTCACTGGTGCCAGCCCCACACTCCAGTGCTGAGGGGTTCACCGTCACCGGGGGCTGCCCGAGCAGGGATCACCTCTCCAGCCTAAATAGAAAAGTTTGGTGGAGCCGGGGCTGGAGCACCCAGAGCAGCCAGTCCCAGCAGCGCCAGTGCTCCCGCAAGGCTGGCCTTGGCTGCGGGGCTTAGAACAGGCCGCAGGGCACAGTTATTCTTTTACATATTAATGCCGTGCTAATTGCAAATCACAGAGATGCCGGGTAAATAGACGGAGGCCAATTTATTTTGTTCTGTGAGGTGGTTAACGAGGCCAGAACAATTACAACCAGACTGCATATTTATGCCTGGTTTAAGACCATCCTAATCCAGAACGGAGAAGTAAAAATCCACGGGTTTATGCGGGCTTTATGACGTCATGTGAAACAAAGGCTGTGGAACCCGCTGTCCTCCTGGGCCTCCAATGCAAACTGAAATATCCCAGGAGCTGGCGGGGTTCGTGCTGTGTCCTGGAGCCCAAGCTCCTGCTCCATCCTCCCTTGGGAGCTGCTGCTTTGGGGGAAGGAGCCCCCAGTCCGGGGGCTGTCCAGGCAGGTTAATTTCCAGGGAAATGGAAACAAAGTATCGAAACTGTGACAAAGTGTAATTTACAAGGGAAATTGAAACAAAGTATCCCAATAATGCAACAATGTTCTTTCTAACATTTTCCAAATGTCACATTTTGATATTTCGCTTTCAAATGCCTTTTCTTTAGAAATTTATACTGTTTAAGAAAATTAAGATGAGATTAGATTTCTTCCCAAATCTCCTGCACTTTCTGGAGGAAGGTCTCTGTGTGTGTGTGTGCGGATACCGGAGGTTCCATTCCCCCATCCCAGCCCTGCTCTAACCAAAGCTGTCGGGACCGTGGAGATGCACGGACTGGGACGTGCAGGGCGGATTGCTTGGTCTGGAATCCCTCTGACCTTGGAATACACGGACAGAAAACCAGGAAAAAGGAAGGTTTGCAACTGATGTAAATCACACTAGAAGCATCTTGAAGAAAATTCAGAAAAGCAAAGTTTGCCCCTTGTTCAGAGGAGACTTTTCACAATAATAGAATCAACAGGGAATGGAAATGCTGCTTTTACTTGGAAGTAAAAATGTGAAAGAAAGGGAAAGCCCGTTAGTAGGACACAGGCTGTCTGGGGGAGCTGAAGCCTACAAAGAAGCAGAACACGAGGTTTACAGGGTGATTCGGTGGGGCTGGGACACAGCGAGCAGGGGCTGTGCAGTGCAGCCCCCACTGCCTCTGCCCAGGGCTGGCACTGGGATGCACGGTGCAAAACCAAGGAAGTAAGAAGGGAGGGAAGAGCTTCTCTTTTCAGTCTCTGCTGCCTGTGGAAGGGATTTTCTGAGGGTCTTGGAGTATTTTACCTGCATGGCTGCATAAAGCATCAAAGGTGGCACAGAGGACTGGAGATTTCCTCACAGCAGGGTACAGAAAGGAGCTGTGGACACTCACTGCTGGGGGCAGGGGCAACGCTTTGCAGCCCATTTTCAATTACAGTTTCCAGCAGAGTTGGAGGAGACAATGACAGGAGGGAGGAAAAAAAAAAAAAAGGCTAAAAAAAATCACAGGCAGCAATAAATTTTCCCACAATGGTCTGAAGAACAAAACGCTTCCTAAGCAAGTTCAGCTAAAAGTATGTGCGCAAAAACCATATGGGCAGTGGGAGTGCGTGGACACACTTGTCAGAGGTGCCGAATGCCCACCCCTCCCTGGGCACAACACGCCGCACGTCCCAGCATTGGACTGGGAGAAGCAGAACAGGGAGCCTGGGAGCGGTGGCTGTGCGTGTGCATGCGTGTGTGTGCATGTGCATGCATGTGCGTGCCGTGTGCATGCTCTGCTGCAGGCAGCAGGAGAGCAGGCGTGCGCAGGAGTGTGTAGGTGTGCTGGGGGAGGAGTGTTTCTTTATTCCAAAGCCCACTAATTCATCAAGAATGTGCTTCTTGCATGTGGTGCTCATTGGCGGTCACAGACAAGTACATCTATATTTCTGGAGCGGATCATGAAACCATGGTGTGGGAGTGGATGCTCCCTCGAGAGCAAGCATGTTCCTCCTCTGGTTTTACCCAGAGCCCAGCTCCGCTCTCCAGATGCATTTCTGCAGGGCACTGAAATAATAATGCTGCTGATTATACTATTATAGGGTTATTTCACCACGACATTAATGCCACAATGTACACTATTTATCTGTGCAGTGGCACAAGGCATCATCCAAGCCAAAGCCCTGGCAGGTTGTTGTGGAGGAGGGTGGGAAGCGGGCAGGCAGGGCACCAGCACCACTGCAGCATGGCCTGCAGCATGGGGGGACCCGGGGAGGACTTTCTGGGGGGGTCAAGGGAGCAGGCTCTGTTCTGGCAGGGGTAACTGAGGCCAACGCAGGTGCTGGATGCAGAATGGGGTGACACAGAGGGCTCCCCAGCAGCAGAGCTCTCTGCCCCACACACCCCAGGCAGGGAGAGCCGCTGGGCTGTGGGCATCGGCTCTGCCAACACCTCTCCCAGCCCTGACCCAAACCCTCAGACAGCTGCCCCTGGAGCAGAGGGTTTGGCTCCGCAGGAGCATCCCAGCGCAGCTACAACCAAACCAGGCGCCTGCTGGAGTTTGCTCCTCCTGGGAAACCTGCACAAACACCCCACATCTATAGAACAGCTTCGAAGAAGTTTTCCCGCAGGACTTGGCAAAGTCTATTCAGTTCCAGCCTGCTAAGATCTTGCTTTTTCAGACAAGGGGGAGAAAATCAGACCCTCAAGGTCGCGGCGGTGGCTGACCCTGTGCCCGATGCCGGAGATGGCTCTGGAAGCAGCGGGCGCGGGCGCGGGGCATCCCCCAGCGCTCCATGTGCCTTCTGCTGATAAGAGCGGGGCCAGGCGACCCGCGCCGCGCGTGACGGGAATAGCGAGAGCCTCCCTATTCTTGAGGTCTGTGAAAGGAGCTGCTGCATGCTGGAGATGAAGTCAGCCTCAGAATAGCAGGCAGATAAGTGAAGGCAACAGTAAGCCACAGGGTATTTTTTATACACATTTAAAGAGGAGGTTGCGCCCAGTTTTGATGGTTAGGATAGCAGATCCTTACTCCCTCTGATATTTTAAAAGGCTACAGGAAGGCTTAAAATGTAATTCCAAATTCAGATTCATATTTCCTTTTCAGCTCCTTCAAAGACCCAAAGGAACAGTTAAAATTTCAGAGGAAGATTTCTCCTCCTATCCAGCATCTCTGGCATTGCCTTTGCTGGGTTGCCTGCATTAAACACGAGGAATGAGAGAATAAAACACAACAGGTACATTCTGCCAGTTTCAAATCCGCACTCCGGTGCACAAAGGAGACCTGAGGCTTTAGCCATGGGTGGAACAGAAGGTTTTGTTTAGCTGGTGGTTGATTTCTTCCCTGCTTTACTGCCCAGAACTGCCCAGAACTGCGCATCCAGCACAGCCCACGGCAGTGGAGTTGCTCCATCCCCTGAGCCCAGGGCTGTGGGTGCTGGGCCCCAGCCGCTGCTCCGGGTGTGTGAGGAGGATGCTGAGAGCACGGCAACACCAACACATCACGGGGAGCACGAGAGGGAGCAGCCCACCCCACTGGGCCTCATTCAAGCAAAGGTGTTGGCAATGGGGAGGACCCATGGGTGCAGGATGATGGATGTGCCACCAAGAAGGACCTGCGGATGCTCTCATCTCCACTCCCCTTGGCTCCAAGCGAGCTGAGCTCCAGTCTGGGCAGACACACACCACATGCGAAGCGTTTGTATCCCTGGGCACTTTGTTTGCCAGAACTGACTTACTGTTTTCAACAGAAATTTGCTTCTGACATCTGAAGTTTCCTCTCCAGCCCCCAGTACACCAGCGTAATGTCCTGTCCGGCTTATCCCGGAGCCATGGACAAAGACACCAGCCAGGCTCTCCCCTCAGTTATACTGGTATAAATCCATACTCAGTGGGGTTGTTTCAGATTTATGCCAGCATAACTGGATTTAGCAGGTTAATAAATGGCCTCTCCATTAATAAATGGAGAGCTGCTTAAGATCATGAACTTCACGACTACGACAAGGTCATGCCCACAACTTCTGTCCTCATAACTTTTCCAGCATTTGCATCTCCTGCATTTGGGTTGCTCTGTGTGTCCCAAGCCGGGGAGGGAGGATGTCTAAATGCAGGATGGATGCCCCAGTGCATCCCAGGATGAATCCCTGTGGAAGCAGAGACGGTGCTGGCACCCCCAGCACCGCGTGGTCCCTCTGCTGTGAGGAGTGGGGTGCAGGGGCCGTGCTTCTCAGGTCTCACTTCCCCTGGGGACTTTCTCTCCCCCTTTCCTTCCATGGCTCCCGCTCTTGCAATTATGTCACCCTCTTCTTTAACCATCTGGCTCCTGCAAACAAATATAAGTCCTCCTACACAGCCCCGCTGACAAAGGGATGGATCCTTCCCTGGCTGACACCAGCGTCTCTCCACTGGCTTTGAAGGAGCCACTCCTTCTCCAAGCAACCATCCCCTGGGATCAGCAACCCTCCCGCAGATGCAAAGGCAGGACCCCACTCTCACCACCCCACCGCCAACCCCTCCACCTCCCCGGGCTGGGAGGGCTTCCCCAGCTGGTGCTGGTGTTGATGGGGTGGGCTCTGATGTCCTGCATCCCCCCAGCTGGCTCCTGCACCCAGCAGCAGGGTGGGTGCCAGAAGGTGCTGGGGTCCCTGCCAGCGTGAACCAGGGGGCTCAAGAGGGGCTGTGGCAGGAGGGGCTCCCGGCAGCATCAGGGAGCTCCAGAGGAATTCCTAGAATTTTCTTGTGCCCCTGATCTGAACTATTCCTCCTCAACATCTTCCTGGGAAAAAAGAAGTGCGGTTTGGCTGAACAAAAACAGTCAGGTGAATAATGGCCCCAAAATATTTCATTCTGACTTTGCTTTTTAAAAACTATTAGGGAACAAAATGAATTTGAAAATGAAAACCCAGCAGCCCTTCCAATAGGGCCAAGAGATAAAGCTTTAACCTCATTAAAACGTGGCGGGAGGGGGGTATTTCAAAGCAAAAACTTATTAACATAGAAATGTTCTAGCAAAAATAGTTTCAGTTTGATACATCTCTGACAGGTAAAAATTGAATTGCAAAACTGTCAACCAGCCACGTTTAGATCAACCACCTTAACCAGGGTTTGAAGGAATACGAAGTAATGGGATTTTGCTTACATTCAAATTGTATTTTGTGTTCAGAGCCATGTGAATAATATATTCTCCAGTTCACAAAACACATGAAAAAATAAAATACAAATAATTTTTGCCCATCGGTGAACTGAAAAGTTCTAATGAGCTAATCCCAAGATGAACAGAGAAGAAAGTTGTTGTTTCATTTTGAATACGATTTTCAGATTTTGTTGTGACTTGTGGAACAAATTTTGAAAAGAACTCCAACTACTTTTGCTCAGTTGAAAAATTTAAATATCACTTTTGAGATGTGACATCATGGCAATTTTTGACCTTTTCTGCATTTTCCCTGGCGAGCAATCTGGTGGCATGAAACCACCGCTTGCCTCTTGCAGCCTTTGTCCTTGGAAGGCAGTTGGTCTGTGCCACCTCAGCCTGCACGGGTCAAGCCAGTGGGGCCAGCGGGCTGCTCCTGGGACCACTGTCACCCACCCCTGTGACGGCCAAGCTCTGCCACCCGCCGGGACCCCCGCGTGCTCCGGCCGGACACCCCCTCCCCTCCCACCCGGTGGGAAACTTCTTCCAGCCCCGGCTCATCCCGGGAACCGTCCGCTCGCTTCTTCCCCTCTTCTATTGGTGTCTTTTGATTACAAGTCTGCTTTGAAGAGACACTAATTGTAGCCTGCACACAATGCTGGTAATTATGCCTATTACATTTTGATTCATTTCCATATGTCAACACTACTACAAGGGGGATGTGTGTGGGGGGGAGAACGCAGTTTTATAATCGGTTATTGTCTGAAAAAAACCCTGCACAGAGCATGAGTGAAGTGTTCTTTGTGGAAATTGAAAATAAGATTATAAATAAAAGTCTTCCTCTGACATCCAGAAAATGGACACTTTAAAATAAATTGCCACTGTTGATCAAGAAGATTGCTAGCTACCTTTTACATTAATGAGGCAAATACTCTTCAAGTCCCTAATAGCAATATGTTTGAGTATGTCATTTCAATAGCTTCTTTCTTAATAAAGCTTGACCCTAATATTCCCTTTGCTGTCAAAGGCATTGTCCTGCCAGATATATCTGTGATTTTTAGCTGCTAATCAAAAGAAAGAAGGGGGGGTGAGAGCAACTGTTATGCAAAGAGCTGCAGAAACCCGAGCAAGGGACCATGTTCCTCCCCTTGGCCTGGACGAGATGGTATTTGCTGCTCTGGGCAGTACCACGGTGAAGGGTGGCTGAGCCAGCGAGGTTCTGCCTGTGATGGAAGCCCACCAGGAACTGCTTTTCCAGCGTTTTATGCTCGAGAGGCCCAAAACCACCAAGGTGGATGTGGGTCTGGCAGCTCCTTCGCTGCTGTGAGCCCCAGGTGCTCCTGGGCATGGACCTTCTGCAGGGACCGGGGTCACCATCCCACCTCCTGCCTGCTTCCGTGCTCCCCCCTGCTCCTCTGCCTCCCGGCAGGAGGAAACGGGGCCTCTTTGGCTCTTTCCCCTCTAGGTAGCTCTACCAACTAATTACAGGACTTGCAAAAGTATGAGCAGAGCTTATTCTTTAGCAATCAATCAATACAAGTTAAAAGGGCATCTTGTTTGTTTCTGTAACAATGCTCTTTAGAAAATTGGGTCCTTTTACATTTCCTGGCTGATACACCATCCGTCATATGTTGCTTCAGTCACATCATGTTATGTTTCAAAGCATAATGTAACATGATGTGACTGGTGCATCAAGCAGGAGATTTACAAAGGGAGGCATGCTGCAAGACATCCTATCCACTTTGGGGTTTTTTTTAATCTGAGTTTGAAGATAAAAACAGTTGACTTTTGTACAAAGCACTGTGGAAGGACGGGTTTTTTGGCATTGCAGGCAATTAAGGAGGCAGTTGGAAGAGCCTGGCTTGAGAGTCAGAGACCCCCGAGCAGCAGTCCTGGCACCAAGCATCCTCCTGGACCGCCTGGAAAATAATCCAGATGCTTTTGAAAGCAGTCACCTGAGGGTTTAGCTCCTGTCCCCAGGCTCTGCAGGAAGGGGCTGTGTGCCCACAGCAGTGGCCACCAGCAGAGGACTGAGGATGCGTCTGCTTGGGTCAGCTCAGCATCCTTCCCCTCACAGAAGTGTGTGAAAAGAGGAGTGTGGCCATAGAGGGAATTCTGGAAATTTTGAGAACTGCAGTGAAAAATAAAGCTGATCATTAAGAATTCCTGTTGGACACATCTTCTCTCTGATGGAGATGCCCAAGGAGGAGGTAGAGAACTGGTGGCACACATGGTGTAGCAGGGCCATGGGCCACCTACCTGCACCACAGGGCACCCACCAGCACTGTCCCACCACCCCTCGCAGCCGCTCTGCTGGGCACACAGCCTCCGGGCAAGGAACCGGCATCTTCTGTCTCTGGGATTCCTGGTATTTGAAAGGAATGCTCCAGAAGATTTCATGAACAAAACTGTTCCTGGGTTTTTGTTGCAAGGATGAGATCACTGTCTTTCAAGATTTTAAAGACACTGCTGTTTTAGGGAAGTGAAATTTTAAACTTTAAAATGGAAGAAAAGCCACATTTTCCCTGGAAATAATGGTAGCAGAAAATTTTTCCTGGATTTGTACCAAGCTGGGTTATATAAAAATGAGATAACTTCAAAACATAAGGGGATGTGAAGTGTTTGATTTTCAGGTTCCTGTGCTCGCTCTGAGCTTTTGCACACCTCCAGACCTCCCAGGTTGGAACAAGAGCTCAGAAGATCGCTGCTGGCGTGAAAATGAAGTATAATGTCCAAATTATAATTAGCCAAAAGTTTGCTCTCCAAGTATGACCGTGTGGGCTCCCTGAAAAACCGTCACCAGCCCAGGGCTGCACAAAAGCTAATTCATGGTGCCTGTTTCCAACCCAGCCCCACCAAAGAGGCTGCTCTAGGAGGGACCTAGCGGAGGGTTTGGGGAGGGGAGTGAAGGGATGATGTATTCTGCTTGTAACGGGGCTGCGGGGAACATGCAGGAACTACCCACACAGAGATATAACCTGGATGTAACACACAGGCTGGGAAAAAGTTTCTGAGAAGGAAACATTATGACTCTTTCCTACAGAACACACCAAACACTCTCCCAGTGAAAAAAAAAAAAAAAAAGAAATGATTGGAAGATTCCTTATTTATTCTGATAAGTTATCATCAGTGTCACTGAGACGAACGTTTAGGCAGAACAGCTCCCCTGCCCACACACTGTGTTTGCTTTTGAAAAATATTGCAAATAGCTCAGTGGCTTTAAATAAATAAATAGCTAATGAGTCACACCAATAGGAATTTAATGTCAAGACGGAGGAAGTGCCTGAGTGCCTAGCCTAGAAAGTTTCTTAGTGTTCCTTAACCACATCGGTGCTGCTCCCATCACCAGCGTGCCTGGCAAAGCAGCCCCCGGGGCAGCACCAGCAGTGCCAGCGAGGGTCGTCCTGCAGCCAGGGATGCTGCGGGGCAGCGTCAAGGACAGGGTTATCCGGAGCTTGCCGAAGAGCATCTGGAAGGACAAATATTGTTTGTCTGCTCCCTGCACAGAGCTGCAAAGCAGGGATGCAGCGGTGCCAGGGAGCCGTCTTGCTGAGATGGAAGGCACCAGCCTTTTCCTGGAACCACGAACAGAGCCCTCATTTTGCTCCTCCTGGAAGAGGTCCCCATGCAGGCATGGAATTCCCAGGAGAAGGCAGAGACGGCATCACCAGGGCTTGTTTGTGCAGCTGTTCCTGCAGTCTGGGGGTGAGCAGGGATCATCCATGCTGGGCGGTGGGACGGGGACAACTGGGACCAGCCCAAAGGCAGCCTGTCAACCTCACAGCCCTGGCACCAGGGCTGACCCTGAGCTGGTCACTGGTGCCAGGAGGAGGCCATGAGCACTGGCGGGGCACGGCTGGTCCCAGGGTGCTGGGCACAGGCTGGGGCTCGGGGCTGTGCTCAGAGGAACCGCGGTGTTGGTGCACGGGGCTCCAGCAGCTCCAGAGACACCCCCTGAGCCCGCCCGTGCACCTGGGAGTGATTCACAGGAAGTTTGAAAGAAATTCAAGTTCTGTTGGTGTGCCAGGGAGTGAGTGGGCGCTGGAAGGTGACAACATCCCGCTCCTTCATTCATCTCTTCATCTGATATAGCTGCAAAAGCCCTCCAGTTATGCAGCACACGAGGTCCCCTCTCACCACCCACTCAGCCTATATTGGGATCTGCACATTTATAACAAGCTGGCTAGCTCGGGAGAGCAGTCTGGGTTTAGCAGATCCTGTCTCACATGGGGATCTGAGCTCAGAGCTGAGCCCACCTGCCTCGTGGCCAACTCCGGCAGGTCCTGCTCCGTGCTGACAAGCCACACTCCCACTGCCCAGAGCACTGGATTTTCACAAAGGAAATCCTGTTAATATAAGAGCAAAAACTTTTACACCACCAATTAGTTTGGAAACCTGGACTCAGAAATCATTTTGATGGTGTCTCCATCCTCAGTGGACCAACAAGTCTTTCTAATGAGGGCTCATTGGAGGGGTGAGGAGAGGAGCTCCAGCCCAGAGTGGGCACAACAGCTCTCCTCTCTCAACCCTGAACTCCCCATGGAGGACGAACCCAAGGAATTGGGAGAAGCTTGTGTGGGGACAGGTGGGACACTAGCGCAGGGAGTATGGGGTTTGTATTAGGAGCCTCTGGAGACCCTGGACCAGGAACCACTAGTGCTTTGCAGGGGCCAAAATGGGAGAGGATCTGAGATGTTTTCCCTGAGTTATGTGCAGTCCAAGACCCTGCTGTGAGATGCCATGGGCCGTGGCTTCAGCCCTCTCCTGCTCCTCTTCTTCACTGCCCATCAGCTGCCAGGACCCTGCTGCTTTGCTACCAGCCCCTCTGGGAACACCTGTGGGGCAAGGAGGGGTGACCACAGCCCAGCTGGGGACCCCATGTGTCAAGGGGAGCCCCACTGGCAGGGAGGACCCCATCAAATGGGGTTCTTTATCCTGTAGAAAACGGGCTCAGGGGAGACCTTCTCACTCTACACAACTCCCTGACAGGAGGTTGGAGCCAGGTGGGGTTGGGCTCTTCTCCCAAGGAACAAGCGACAGGACAAGAGGAAACGGCCTCAAGTTGCACCAGGGGAGGTTAAGGTTGGATGAGGAACAATTTCTTCCCTGGAAGGGCTGTGAGGGGCTGGCCCAGGCTGCCCAGGGCAGGGGCTCTGAGGCTCGAGGCTCTGCAGAGATATGAACTGCCTGGGACACGCATCCCAAGCACTGCTCCTCAAAGGGACATCCCGCACAGCACCGATCCCTTCTGGGTACCACCGGGGCTGGGCTCGCAAAACTCCACAAGGCAGGTGCTGTGCGGAGGCTCCTGGGAACACCCCTGAGAAGCTGTTTGCTGGTGCCTCTGAAGCCACCGTCATCCCCATGGCACCACCAGCCGTGCCCACCTCACTACCCCCAGCACTTGATGAAAAGACTTCCAAGGACCTTAATATCCAACTTAGCCTATAAAGGGCAAAAAGATTCCTCCTACCCTGCACTTCCCTGCCGTCACAGGCTGGGGCCAAGCTCTAGGCTGGACGTTGGGCTGGCACCGGCACTGAGGAGCCACCTCCAGCGGCACCTCTGGGCTCGATATTTGCTCTCTGAAGCTTGAGCCAGCAGCAAAGCCATCACTGGGGCTGCCCTGTGAGGACTCTCCATCCGGGGTGCTGCTGGTCCAGCCGGGTCCCTCCCCACCACGACCCACGCTCCCCTGATGTGGCTGCGTTTCGGCAGCATCTCTGTAGCCCCCGCCATACTTGACGTCCCTGCCAGATGAAAACTCCCATACGAACCCGAGTTATTATTATCTCCGTCTTCCACTGTGCTAATCGTCTCTCAGGAAACAGTCTTTTTTTTGGGGCCTTTTTTCTTTTTTTTTTTTTTAGCTGCTAAAACCCACTAATTCCAGCAGGAGATAGAGCGGAGCACCGAGCCCTCACCGGGGAGACGGGATCCCCCTAACCCAGCCGGGACAGGGAGCAGTGGCCGGGCAGGACCAGACAAGGACCAGCCTCAGGGCTTTCTGGTAGGCACCATCAAAATCTGAGGAGGGCAACGGGCAGCGCTGGGGATACTGGGGATGGCTGCGGGGTCCCAGCTGCCCCCCACCTGCCACACCTGGGTGATGGGGAAGGAGTCCCTTCTCAGGCACAACTCTGCTGCTCATTTTCCTCTGCTCGCTCCCTGTTTTGTGGCTTTGGTGCTTTGCCTGGTGCCAGGGGTGCTGGTGGTGCCAGCAGTGGCAGCCGCTCTGCCCGCGGGCTGGATGGCACCATCCCCACCGCCAGCATCTCTGCCGGGCGCTGGGTATCACCAGGGAGATCGCCTGCGGGTAATTTGGGGTTAACAAGTGGCTCCTGTAAACCAGAAGCAGAGAAAGCCACAAAACGTGAGATTACGTAAAGGGTGCTGGAGGCAGCTGCGGCGCAGCGGGTCATTAATTCGTGGCAGGAAAGAGCTTTCAAGATCCAGGACGACGCAGGTGCCAGGTGTGGGGCAACCCAAGGGGCAGCACCCCCCGGCCACAGGGTCCTGCTCAGCCCCAGCTTCCCTGGGACACATCCCAGCTCCTGCCGCGGGGATGCTGCGAGGGGAAGAGGGTGGTGGTGAAGACTGAGCCCCCCATGAACCCGGTGGTGACCCCGCAGAGCCCGTCATGCTGCCTCCATCCCAAACCCACGCCGGGGCACCGCTCAGGAGCGGGGTCAGCCCCGCTGCTTCGGCAGCAGTGGTGGGATTGCAGTGGCTGTTGTGGACGGGACAACACTTTGCCATGGCCAGGAGCACCCTCGGGGCTGCAGAAGCTTACAGTGTTAGGAAAACTTTTGTGCACATCCAGCAAAACCAGAGATTACCAACCTCTTGCTTCCAGAGCATCCTCACGCTGAACTGGGGCCGTGCTTGGGCTTGCTTCATTTCAGGTTCATGCAATGCATTAAGCAAGGACCAAACCACTGTGGGTTATGCAAGAAGCAGTTTGGGGAGCAGGAGAATCCTGCCTGCTGGCATTACATGGAACCCCAGCATGGTGGGGTTGGAAAGGACCTCTGGAGATCTCATCCAACCCCCTGCTCCAGCAGCTCACCCAGAGCAGGGGGCCCAGGATCATGTCCAGGCACCTTTGGAATCTCTCCAGAGAAGG